>JASANB010001334.1:0-22303 GCA_030248155.1 Sabatieria punctata
CAGTGCAGTTATAGCACAGTCTAGTTATAGCACAGTTGCGCAGTTATAGCACAGCAGACGGGGTGTTTAGTTATAGCACAGATCGGCTGATGGCCGCAGGCAACTGCGCAGTTATAGCACACGCAGCCACGATGAGTGCGTTAGTTGGACAACAGCGAGAGCTCCCGCCTATCGTAGCCACCAAGCTGGCGACTGCCGCCCATTCTTCCCGGCAAACTGCCATTCTTAAACTTGTTTTCTTAAGCCTAAGCCTTATCCTAAGCCAGAGTCTGATGCTAACCTAAGCCTAATCTTAAAACCTAGTCGTGGTTGTGGAGTCAGGATGGTCGGCGGGCAAAGTTGAAGTGTGGAAGTGCGTGCAATGTGATCGTCTAAAAGCGAAGAACAAGGAGAACTATGACACTGTACTGATCAGGGCTGGACCTGGATGTCACAACTATAGCACTCTGGAAATAGAATTAGACGCGTACGGCACGGGACACGAGACTACAGAAAGAAGGAAATCCGTGGAAGTGATAGAAATGATTGTGCTACCTGGGGTATTAATAATAATTAGAAATACTGGTAATTAAAGAATAAAGATAGGGAACCTGACGGTCCTAGCTGGTTGTCGCTTGTGCCACAAAACACACTCGCAAGCCTGACACGTTTATCTTGGCACTCGGCCAGAACGGTTAGTTAACTGCATTCAGTGTAGGCAGCGAACCAACAACTGAGCCAGGCCTTGCGCCCGAGCTCTAAAACACGCGTAGTAATATTGGCTCATCGCCAGAAAGAACGCGATTAAGTGAGAAACACAACAGAAACACGTAACGGGAAATAACACCCTAACACAGAGCTAATAAGTCAATAATTAAGTGGGTATAGTACAGTACCTACCGTCAGGATTTATTAATGGTACTACAAATTTTCGTTCAAGCGGTTTATAATTATACTGCAAACCATGGAGAACGCTAGAAGAGTGCGGGTGAGCAATTTGAGAGGTGACTCGGCCGAACCGACACCCAGAAAGCCCGAGTACATCGAGAACGACAGAAAGATCTGCCACTACATCAATCAGTTCCATGATACTTGGCAAGATCTGAAATTGAAATTGAAATTTTACTTCCCAGGCACACTACAGAAAAGTACACGAACACGACACAAAATGAAGAAACAAATTAGCAAGTGCAAGGAAGAAGGATTGAATTTAAGCCAATTGGCTATTTTAGAACTCAACCCTATCTGTTAGTAAAACGCGAAAGGTCGATGCGACTGACTGCCTGTTGAAAAGCTTTTAAAGACTGAGAGTGAACGATTTCATGGCAGGCTGTTCCAAATCGGAACAACCCTGCCAGCAAAACCATTATGTCTGACATTAGACCGAGCAGTAGGTACTGAAAGTTGTAATGAATGGCTGCGAGTGGTAGTAGATGGAGAGAGCGAGAAAAATTGCTGATATGGCATGTCGATCAGGCCGTGTAACAGTTTAAAAACGAATACAAGATCGGCTTGTATTCTACGTACATCCAGGTATTGAAGGCCCGTAGCAACTAGACGGACTTCATATGGAAGTGCACTTAATCCAGGGATCCGCGAGGTGAAAAACTTCTGGACAGATTCGATCTTCTGCACATCTTTGACTAAATACGGAGACCAAACTTGAGTACCGTATTCCAACTTAGGGCGGACATAGGTTGTAAACATTTTGACCAGAAAATCGGGATCTTTTAGTTCAAATGTTGACAAAATAATAGGTTTGGCACTACTCGGGCTTTCTTAGCAATGCTGGTTCATTTGCACCGAGTGCAGTACTGCCTTGGAAACTTTCTCAAATCTGTGTAAAATTGTGCTCGCCTACATGTACTGTACATTTTAAAATAGCTGTATACTGTATTTACCAAGTTTGATTTTTCAAGTTAATTGTTATTGTTGATAAGAAGAGAGAGAGAAAAAAATGAACGGACTGCATTTACTACTGCTTGCTGACTACGGACGGCGCATGCAATCACATAATACTTTACAACAGCAGCTCCCGTGGTCGAAATAATAACGTCGGACGGACCGGGGCAACTGTGCTATAACTGCGCTTCGATAATTAGGCGGCGGCCCAGCTGTGCTATAACTGAAACTGTGCTATAACTAAACACTCTACCGTAGCGATGGCCATTATCTGTGCTATAACTAGACGGCACCACCCGGCGCTGCCGCGGCCGGATTACGGTATGCGCTATCTGCTCTATGTTTGGTGTGAAAATATATTTTTCTTCCCCTCCGCTGAGGTTTTTGAGAGGTTAGAAATGATTTTATATTTGGAAAATGCGTCTCTAGGAGTTCTTTTATGTTTTTAAAACAGGCTCTCCGGAGCGTGCCTCTACTGATGCGTCCCCTAGGGGTATTTTTATGTTTTTAAAACAGGGCCTCTTCTGGAGCGTTCCTATACCGATGCGTCCCCTAGGGGTACTTTTATGTTTTTAAAACAGGCCCTCCGGAGCGTTCCTACAACGATGCGTCACCTAGGGGTACTTTTATGTTTTTAAAACAGGCCCTCCGGAGCGTTCCTACACCGATGCGTCCCCTAGGGGTATTTTTATGTTTTTAAAACAGGGCCTCTGGAGCGTTCCTATACCGATGCGTCCCCTAGGGGTACTTTTATGTTTGGAAATCAGGCCCTCCAGAGCGTGCCTATACTGATGCGTCTCTAGGGGTACTTTTATATTTGGAAAATTGTCAGGTCCAGACCCAACCCAGGCCTTCCAAAAGTCGGTGACGGTAAATACGTAAATGGGAACCGAAGTGGAGCTGCCGTTGCACTGTACCTGATAACAGCAAAGGGGAGGGATGTTTGCACTTGCAGGCAGGTATTCTGAAAATAATTGGCATACCGGGTATCAATATTTATAAAAATTGCAACTACTTGGAGATTTAAGCTGTTCTGTTTTAGTGCTTTTACTACCACTTCTCTGTGAAGTCGTTTAAACTTCGCGCGCTTTGTGTTGTTTCACATGCAACAATATTACAGTAACCCGCCGCGGCAGCGCCGGGTGGGGGGGAATGGGCCGGGAATCACGGTTTGCCATCCATACATACGATCACCTAGCTTAATGAAGTGCAGCATTTAAATTTCTTTGATGACGACGAGATGGAGACAGTAAGCACCCGCTCGATGACGGGTTTCCTCCTCCTCATCCTCTTTTTTTGCTCGACAAACTAATTAATAAGGTGCGTCGTTGCGTTGGTTGGTGGTATCTCCGGCGACTACTAAACCTTCTCCGGACTCTTCGCAGCATCGCAGCCTTTCGCAGCATCGCATCCAACCGCACCCTTTCGCATCTGCCGGGCGAAAACTGTAAAACATCGATGCGAAGAAAAAAGAAAAAGACCTAATTAGAAAAACGTTTTGCGACCTCCTTTTTCGTTGTTGCCTCTGGGGTTTGCAGCAGAGAGGCAGTTGATGTATATTTATTTGATGTGTACAAAGTCTCTGCATTAAATAAAATATGAGCCGGTCACGTCAACAAGTGCATCGTGGTTTTCCACAATCACAGTCTAAGCAAACGACGGTTGACGCTACTGTAGCTTCAACATAGTCGAAGAAGGTACTAAATAGAACCTCCATAAATGGCACACTCACGGTGACCTTGAAAGCGCCCCATTTATAGGTGTTTTGTTTATAGGGGAGGTCGACCATAAAAATTTTAGAAAAAACTCGCTTGATAATCGTCTGGATGTTGTTCAATGCTATGATACAACTAAAATATGACTCTACCAAGCAAAAATCGGCAAAAATTTATGAAACGTCCCATTTATAGAGGTCCCGGCCGGCGTGGAGAAGGGGGTTTTCCGTCAGGTGGGTGGTCTATCGGGGTTTCGCTCAGAGGGGGTCTAAAATTCAAAAAGCTCCAGAACGCCTGGAAATGCGTTTTTAGAACGTTTTTTTCAGTAAGGAGGCTAAAAATGAAAAAAGCCGAAAAGTGCTAAATTTTCCTGCCGGACCTTGTGTATCTATTCCTGTCTGTAGCAGTTGGCAACTCCTAGTCCGAAAGGACAAAAATATACAATGACAACAACAATGATTTGGACCCAGCCGATTATTTTATCGAAAAACAGCGGGCCGGTGCCGAAAATTCCATCCCTAACTCGATTTAATGCGACTCAGTAAGGTACGCTTGTTATAATGCCCAATGGTCTCGATGAAAAGATTTATGGCCGACGGTCAGTATGAAAAAGTTTCTCACATTCTATTATTCATAGTTGTAACGTAGCTAACCTCTATGTATGCAAGGTAAAAGTAAATTCCATTCGGTATCTACGGTTTACAAGAATCGCGCCGTTACAAGAATCGGGAAAGTTCTTTTGTTCACAGTCACTATCCAAAAATTTAGCCGGTAATTGTGGTCATATGTTTGTACAGTGGCAGGCTGGTCATGGGGTTGCCGACCCAAAAATTGTTGATTTTTGGTTAAAAACAGAATGGTTAGTTAATATTTCCTCCAAATTTGTATTTTTACCTAAACACGAAATTTTCGGCCCAAAATTTGCCATTGCTTTTCCCCCTAAAGGGTAGGTTAGGGGTAAAAACACTGCCAGGCTTCCTTCTAGTGTTCCGACGATATCAAAATTCGTCGATATTCGATATCGATATCGATATTTATAGTTATGCAAGAAAATCTCAAGATTTGAAAGAACAAACTGCTCTCACTGGTTATCAGTCAAGCACTGATGCAATCAGCGGTCTGATTTAAATTAAGTAGAGAATCTAAGAAAGGTAGTTGCCCTTCTGAAGCCCTTCAATGAAAAGGTTGGCCCCTCAGGCCGATGCCCCACCCTCATTAGGAATAAATGAGCTCAGACAGAAAATAGCTGTATTTTATCTTATTTTAATCACAAATAGGACACAATCCTTGACTCTAGTAGAAAATCGGACTTTTTGCCATCCTTTCAACCACCTATCAGCCGGCGTTACCTCCCCAGGATTTAAAAATTTACCACCCCTCAGCCGAAATGCTAGCCCATGTCTGCTTCTGCCCTCTTGCTTCAAGTGTGTACAGTAGAGTGAGCAGCTCTTCAGTGTTGCTGCAGACATTTAAGAACCTAACTGTTGCTGTCTGAAAGCTGAGAATGCCAAGAAATTGACGTTTCTGAGAGCTATCATGCCACTGTTAGGTTTTGACACTATTCCAGGGAAATAAACTTGGTGTCAGTTCTGTTTTTTCCTACTTTTCAGGACAAAAAATATCGAAAATATCGATGCAAAATATCGCGATATCGATATCGATATCGATATTGGAAAAAGGGTCGATATATCGACTTTTCGATATCGATATCGATATATCGTCGGAACCCTACTTCCTTCCTCGCTTTCTGTAGCATTGCATACATTTTCATTGCGTTACCCAAATGCCCTTCATCTGCTCTGCTCGCACCATCACACATACCATAGTATATATCAGGGCTGTTTGTTTTCCGAAAAAAAAACCGGTTTTTTTTCGGTTTTTTTTCCAGCTCTTTTTCCGTTTTTTTCCAAAAGTTATTTTCCGAGATGACTGAAAAAAATTTTTTAACAATCGCTTTTTATTGCAGAATTCAACGAAGTAACGTGAGTTTTATTACGAAATGCACTAATTTCATCTTTTAGAGTAGTAATTTGATTTTAAAACAACAAAAACACAATAATAAAAGTTGACTAGAAATGGTACCAGTATTTTTTGCCAAAAACACCAAAATTATGCCAAGAAAATCTTGTAAGGCTTCTAATAACGTAAATTCAAAGCATTTGAAGCTAATTTAACCAGTTATTGTGCCTATTTCCTTTAAAAACTTGCTTGAGTTTTTTCCGCACTTTAGTTTTTTTCCGAGCCCCTAGGAAAAAAACCGGTTTTTTTTCGGAAAAAAACGAAAAAAACCGAGGAAAAAACCGACCCTGGTATATATCAACGTAGAGTTGTGAGGCAACAACTACTGTATAATAATATAGTTGTTGCCTCACAACTCTATGTTGCTGTCTCTCTCGTAACGTAATCCGACATTTCTGATGCCATTTTCGCGCAATTTTATCATCAAGTTATTGGGGTTTGCTTCACAGTTTGCCTTGTTACTTCAGGTGTTCCACAAGGCAGCTGCTTAGGCCCAGTACTGTTCCTTGTGTATAAATGATCTGCCCAAAGCCCTAGCTAGATCGGATGTCAAAATTAGAATGTTCGCAGATGATTTTAAAATTTACTTTAGTTTTCCAAAGGATGGGCACGATCTAACTAAATTTGAAGAAGCCCTTCACATCGTCTTCAATTGGTGTAAATCGGCTCGGCTAAGATTAGCACTTGAAAAATGTTCTGTCTTTCATATGAGGTATCATGATCCAAAACGTAGTTATATAATTGATGGTGTTCAAATAGAGACTGGCCCAAATATTCGAGACTTGGGTATTCTGGTAGGACAAGACCGCTTTTCAAACCTATTAAAAATGTTTAAACAGTAATCAGTTCCTATCTATTGTTGTTCGACTTGGTTTTTAACTGTGATATTTAACATATACTGTTTTATGCTGGCACCTGTTTTTCGCTGCATAGTGAAGCAAGGTTTTAACATGCCAGTGAACTTTGAATAAATAAAATAAATAAAATGAAAAAAAATGACTTTGACCTATCTTTCTCTGAGCATTGTGTCGCCTGTGAAGCCTCTGTAAAGGCGCGGTTAATTTCGAAAGCTTTTCATACGAGAAATATTGAGTTCAAAGTGAACATGTTTAAAACCTTTGTGAGGTATAAACTTGAGTATGTGGTACCTACGTATATAACAAGCAAAAAATGACGAAAAGGGCTTCCAAAAACACCGATTTCTCTTAAATATCAGCAGTGGAAGCGCCAAATTCGGTTTCCAAAGGCTTTTCAAGTGAATTTTAGGCTAAAAATTTATTGATTTCTGAGCCAGTTTGTTAATACTGGAGCCACTACTAGTACTTGTATTTTTTGGTGGGGAGGGAGGGGGGTTCCTTAACCTGTCTCGGGGGGTGAGGGGGTTGGCCTTTTCAACAGTGGGGTAACCCCCCAACCCCCTAGTATAGTACATGTATGATCACTTCCTACCATCAATAACCGAACACAAAAAAGAATTTGCGCTTGAGGTTGCGAAAACCGTTTTCGGACCATATTTTGGCGGTATTTTTGTGTTTTCTAAACGGCGCAGCCGGACGTACCTTGCCCATCCCTACTTCTACTTCTTCAAATAAATCTTCGCAGTGGTGTTCTGGAGTTGGCGCCCTGCGGACGCGAACGGATGCTACTGGATGCGACGCTGCGAAAATCGGCTAACTTTAGTAGTCGCCGAAAAAAATAGCTGCAGCAATACCTAACTCGCATTTTAAATTATTTATAATGCTTTCAAAAAGAACACAAAATCACCGACAACGACAAGAAAAGAGATTAAAAATGAGAAAGAAAGAATTGGAAGAAACACCTCTCCTCTCAGCTTTTGCCTTTCGCTCCGCAGATGCGCCTTTCATTCAGGGAAAGTGCCCACCAACGTTAGGACGGCGCAAAATTCAAACCGCTAGTTAGGTGCCCAGCCGCGCTATCAAACTTTACCGGAGCGTTTATCAGTTGTCTACGCGAGAAGGCCTGACTGACATGCCAACAATGGACAATCTTACGACCACTCTAAACAGCTGTAATCTCAGCTTAGAAATCAATGGTAAAAGAGAACTGGAAAACTATCTAATCAGGTCCAAATACACTCTTCTGTTTCTTTGGTTCGTGTGTCCGGTGGTCTTCGCTCTTTCCAGTTTTCTACTCAATTTCCTGTTCCTTTGCGCCGCTATTTGGGGTACGCGGCAAGGACGACTGTCGAAAATTCGCTATGCCTTTTTGACCAATCGAGTTCTGGCTGACTGCCTCGGAGGTATGATCGCTTTTTTGGCGTTATTCTATGTAGGCGAATTTCGTGATGACTTTCTGAAGTATATGGGCAAAGAAGCCAGATGGAAGACGCTCTTTCTGGTTGCTTTGGCCTTCTGTAATTTGGTCGTTGTGTCACTGTCTTACCTGTCCATTTCGGTCATGCAATTCATTGCAATTTCCTCGCCGATTTGGTACCGAAAATCGATTACGTTGAAAAAAGCGCACCTCATTATCGTCGCTATTTGGGTAGTCGCTATTCTACTGACCGTCAGCTTTGTGCCAGTGGGCAATATTTCCATCTACGACCGGAACCAGACTTTCTGTCTGATGACAACTTGCGGCGAACGAGTTTTCATCCTTTTCGGTTCTATAGCAACGCTACTGTTCTTAGCTGTTGTATTAATGTACGCGGCTTCCTTGATTTGTAGCTTCTTTATAAGGAAATCCGCTAAGAAGATGCTTCGTTCTACCAGAGACAGTTTGGGCTGTCCCTACAAAATCTTCTTTAACGTGGCAGTTTTCACACTCGGCAACCTGCCAATTATCGTCAGTTGCGTAACTCAGACTTTGACTGTAAGAATGACACTGAAAATATTGCGCATGCTGGCTGAGGAGGATCTGTGTGCAATTTTGCAAAGCACTGCTGACATATATGGGTATATTGTTTTAATGGGACTTGGATACACCTCTGTCTTTGCCAGAATGAACCTAGACGTAGTGGTGAATTTGGTTACCGATGCTGTTTTTAGACGCATTGTAAAAGGATTTCTGTGCTGTGATTTCTTTAACAGGTCTGCTGCCTGTTCGTCTGTTTAGAAATTTGTAAGACCACATATGTAATTGTAATATAAATATGCAATTTGCAATAAAATCAATGGCATGCAGAACAATTGTATATTAATCGCATTATTCGCTGATGAAAAGCTTCGAAATATAAAAGTTTCTTACTATTTCCAAACCCAAATTAGAATGTTTTAGCAGCAAAAATCCACGCGTTAAATGGTTAAATGCAACTTTCTATCAGATTTATTGCGATTTTGCAGCATTTTCTAACTGAACAAAATGTGACGAGTGGCCATTTTTTTGGTTTATTGGCAAGCAATTGGTTTGCGGACTGACTTGCGTCGCCGGCGCGAAAGTGGCGACAATAATCTGCTTATTGACTACCACACACTCACACTTCGGAGAGAAGATAAAGGCCTCTAATTGTCAATTACTGTTACTTTGGTTCAGCAGTCACTTATATTTTCATCGTATACGTATAATTGTGAACAAAGGGGATTTTTATTATTCTGTTGCACTTGATAACAAAACGGATTCCTACTACTGCTGATGGCTATTGGAGGCTTTAGTGGAGAAACACACGCTCGGTTTACTTCACCAGTAAAGTTTCGTTAGCCCTCAGCAGTAGGAGTCTGTTTTATTGTTAAATGCAACGGAATCGCTCTTCTTCTTTGCCAAAATTTGTTTCGACTTTGAGAGCAAATATCACAAGGACTAAGAAGATTATGTTAACAAAAAGTTCATCTATCTCTCAAGAATTTATCAATCGTTCATTGAGAAAAGGATTTATTCAAATCGGTTTAGATTCATGGCTGCAAAAGTAAAAAAATCTGCTGGGTTGTTTTTAATCACTATTGTTCATTGTCAAAATCTCTGTTGTGAATTTGAGGGCAACTATCTCAGGAACTAAGCAGAATATCTTTTTAATGAAAGTTTCACCAATCTTTGAAGAATTTATTTATCTTTCATTTAAAACAAGATTCAGTGAAATCAGTTGAGATTTGCAAAAAATCTGAGGGTTGTTTTTTTGGCGGGCCCTGTACATGTAAATTTGTAAAACGTTGTAAACCCTTGCAAAATGAAAACGATGATCGAACGATTAAAGTTCGAAATCTAGCAAACGACCATGTATTAACAACCATATTAGCAACCAAAGATTTGTGGTATCATATCTATTCACCAGTAGCTATGCAGCGTATTTTTGTACCGGTTTTAAGTTCTAGGCTTTGATTTGAAATAGTTTATGGCTTTAATTTATTTTAGTTTATAGTTCGAAATTAATAACTGCTGCAGCAAGAACAGAGATACGTACGTAAAGTGATTAATTGGTAAACTCTAGCAATTAAACCTATTCGCCGTCTGGGATTCAAACCATGACAACCGGTGCAGTGCAGTGGTCAGCCGATTATGGCTGCGGTTTGACCATATAAGTTTGTAATAATGGTAGTTGACACCAGCCAACTATTAGCACGTAAGTTTTTCTCTAAATATGTAATAAGTTTAAGCACTATCTTCAGAGATTTACCACTTTTAGTGTTGTGTGTTTGGTCGATCATTCTTCGCTCATATGCAATCTGTCCTAGTTTGGCCTGTAATTGCACAGATCTCGGCGGAATTTACATAAATTCCACGCAGTCCTGCGTGGTGTCTGCTTCCGGTCCGGAAATCTGGGTTCAAGCTTTCAACAGATGTGTGGCAGTGGCCAACAGTTCAGGCATTCTCGGGATATCGGGACGGTTGGTGCATCTTGTTTCAGACGCCGTAGAACAGGCTGTGGCATCGCTAATTGGAGCTGAAACGGCTTATATAGGTGTGAAACTTGCAAACACCCTTCAAACTCTCAAAACCATTCCTTGAAGGTATGCGCACGCGCCACCCATTCCACGGCACCCTGCCTTCTCGCCTGCAATGGATGCTGACCGCTGAGCAGGGCTACTACCCAGAGGTCAACTCTACTGTTACCAATGCAAACTGGCTAGTAGATCCATCTGACGGAAACTGTCTGACGTACAACGCTGATAAGGAAGAGTTCAGGAATCAGTTTTGTAGTCACAAGTTTTCATACGTTTGCGAGCTTATTGGTATACATAACTAAACTAACAACGCGATGCGAAACAGTAGATAGATAGATGTTTTTAGAAAACAATTGTTCGACCTCGAACCAGTGCCCACCGCCTAAGGAGTGTCTGCCAGATGCTAACCATCAAACTGTATGCCTGTGTCCCTTTGGCACGCAGGACAAATCGAACTGCGGAGTCGATTGCTCTGGCAAATCCGATGGCGATTACTCTATTGGAGCATGCAACCAGCACTACTTTTCATGTCAAACTGGTACTGCTACTTTTACCATTCCTTCGGAATCACCCTAGTCCGATACGATTTGACGAAGAGATCGAAGCATACAGTACATGTCCTGGTTTTTTCCGTGGTGGGACCATTTTCAATTCCCAAATAGGGTTTCGGGACCAAGTCTAAAGTGGGTTTTGCGACATCTCTTTTGGAGGTGCAAAGGTTTCTAAGCAGTCTAAAAACCCTATTTAGAATTTCTAAACCTTACAAAAACCCTATTTTTGGGTTCTAGTGTAGGCTAAAACCCCATTTTGTGCTGCAGAATGTATTTGTCTGAGCTGAGCTAAAATTTTCTTTACTTTGGACCCCTAAAGTGGGCTTTCAGGTCCCCAAAAAATCCGCTGGAGGGACTTTTGCCTAAAAATCGGGCTTAGGGGGACTGGCCCCCTTTATCCCCAACGACATGCATAGATCGAAGTCCTTACATGCGATCTGTCGATTGCACGCGGGGCGTACGTATGTACATCTACACAACGTACGTATCTTCTTTCACAGCCCAGCATATTTCAGTATGCTTAGGGGCGCCGTTCGTTCCTCTTCAGTTCGTAGTCAGTGCAAGTTTGTTTCGAGTGTAGGCGGGAAAGAAAAAAGCTAGTCTCTGCGTAACAGGTGATTGCGAAAAGATCAGTGACAAATCTTTAACGTATTTAAAAGTAGAAAAGTGCAAATTGCAAAAGTACGTACGATAAATGTAACTCAGGTAGATTTTTACGCGCTAGTTGGTTGATTACTCCGTGACCAATTTAGGTCAAGCAGCGCTAAAGCAATGCAGCGGCAATGAACACTTCGATCCGTTTTATCGCCAATGCAAAACAATCACTCTTCCATGCAAATGCAACCAGTTGGGAGGTTTCTATGTGCCTTCGGTGCATTCCTGTCTGATCCGGGATGCAGAGTTCATGAAATACAGCGCGAATTGGCACACAGGATTCAAACGTTGCGCTGACTATGCAAAGAATCATTTTGGAATGGATAATGTTATTGGTCGGCTCCCTCACATCACATCTGCAGAGCTGTTGAAGACTTCAAGGAATATTGGCTCCAGTTCATTTGTCGGTCTGTTTCTCTTTTAATAATTTGACCAATCTTTCCAGTCAGGCGTAGTGCGGTCGGTCGGTCGGTCGGTCGGTCGGTCGGTCGGTCGGTCGGTCGGTCGGTCGGTCGGTCGGTCGGTCGGTCGGTCGGTCGGTCGGTCGGTCGGTCGGTCGGTCGGTCGGTCGGTCGGTCGGTCGGTCGGTCGGTCGGTCGGTCGGTCGGTCGGTCGGTCGGTCGGTCGGTCGGTCGGTCGGTCGGTCGGTCGGTCGGTCGGTCGGTCGGTCGGTCGGTCGGTCGGTCGTGTCGGTCGGTCGGTCGGTCGGGTCGGTCGGTCGGTCGGTCGGTCGGTCGGTCGGTCGGTCGGTCGGGCGGTCGGGCTAATTATCACTCTGCAGCTTTGTTACTCATAGCCAGTTCGCTGCGCGATAGGTCAGTCGGTCGGTCGGTCGGTCGGTCGGTCGGTCGGTCGGTCGGTCGGTCGGTCGGTCGGTCGGTCGGTCGGTCGGTCGGTCGGTCGGTCGGTCGGTCGGTCGGTCGGTCGGTCGGTCGGTCGGTCGGTCGGTCGGTCGGTCGGTCGGTCGGTCGGTCGGTCGGTCGGTCGGTCGGGCTAATTATCACTCTGCAGCTTTGTTACTCATAGCCAGTTCGCTGCGCGATAGGTCAGTCGGTCGGTCCATTGCAGGTCTACGTGCCCGCGTTCCTGGCAACGCCACCAAACTGGAAGACTATGACTGGTACCTGAATGTGGAAAACAGCAACGCCAGAACTCCGGCTGCCTCTGCAGCACCTTACGTTAAAACAGTATCGATTAACAGTGAACTGAAAGACTGCATCAACCACAACGTGCTATTCAATACATGGGAAAACGTATTCTGCGGAGAGCTTGCTGACACAGTTTGCGAACTTTTCTGTGCGTCTTGATAACTCAAAGGTGAAAATTCATGTCTGGTTAATTTCAGATAACAGTTGTCATCTGCACGATGACTGTGTGGCACCCAAAGAATGTGTGGCTGATGTAAATTGGGTTCACCATTGTGTCTGTCCGAACGGAGCCCCCAACGACGCCAACTGTGGTATTTCCTGCTCTGGCAAGTCTGATGGCCTGTTCGAAGTTGCTGTTTGCTCAAAACATTTCTATGAATGCGTCTCGGGTGAGCGCGTGTTCATTCCTTCAGCAAGTAATCATCATGCTTTCCAGGTCAAATCACTGAGAGACAGTGTCCAAGTGGTCAAGTGTTTGACCCATTTCACAAGAGTTGCAGTTCCACAGCTCTGGCATGCAAATGCGCTGAGCTAGGAGGAAAGTACGATTCAACCGCTCACTCCTGTATAAAAGCTGGCGAAGATGCGTACAATTGGTTTAATGGCTTCAAGTCTTGCACCGATAAGACCGCTGAGTTTGGAATTGAGTCGGTCGTGGGGCGGTTGGCTCAGATCAGAACGCCTGAAGCGGCCAGCATAGTCAGTGACTTAGCGGAGAAAAGGAACGAAGGTCACAAACGGCACCATCTCGCTTATATAGGTATGAATTTATATCTGTTTTGTTTGAAATACAAGTATCGTGTATGGTTATTGGTCAGCAATGCGTCGGGAAGTTGTTGGAAATGCTACCAAACTCTCTGACTACCAATGGTGGTTCGATGCTCTGAACAGCAATGCAGTGGCCACAGTCAAACAGATCAACAGCGTGTATAGTCTGATCAAGGACTCCTGGCATACTAGTTGTGTCTACTTATACACTTGGAACAAAAATCGTTTTCAAGATACTCAGTGCGGCCTACGAGCGCCACCTTCCTGCGAGTTTCTTTGTACGTTCCTACAGTATTTGCAAATGCAGGTTGATCTGATCAAGTAAAACATGAATAGTTGTTGCAAATCGAGATTTGCAGAAAACATTAGTTTTCGAATTTCTCGCAGCGATACTCAATTTTTACAGTCAGGCACTTAACGCCGTTTATGGTACCGACACCATACATGGTACCGGTACCATTTATGGTGCCCCCACGTTCGGCGACTGTGGTGGTACCATATATGGTACCGGTACCTTATATACAGTATAGATAAAAAAAATGTCCCATCGCTTTTTCGGCCTTCACTCAAACGTTTCGTTCTCAGTCACTTCTTTACCGATTTGGCTCAAATTTTCAGCAAAAATTAACAACATGGTTGGCTAAATATTCTGCAAGTGTGGTGCCAAAATTCCGACTCATACTGGTTTTATGACCCGAAAACTAGGAATGAGGGTGGTCCACGCAAATTAAATTTTTTTCGGTAATACAAGGAGTACAGTCCTGAAACTTGCAGGAATGATTGGTGTTGCTATTGGGCATAACATACTAAGCGGGCAGCCCTGTAGCTCAAAGGGCACTAAAATGGGGGAATTTCAAAAACATGACGAAATATGACTTTTCTTCGTAAAACCGGCAAAATGACGATTCTAAAGATTTTTAATTTTCAAAAAACGGTGCAGGGATGGTTACTATGGTGTGGAACAGAGCTTAAATATCAGGTTCATTTATTTGTCGAACTTCCTGCTACAATCTATGTTGATTAACAACAGATTCAGTACTTTGATTCTAGAAGGTGCAGATTTCTTAACTATGGGATTTTCACTCATGTTTTTGAAATTCCACCATTTTAGTGCCCTTTGAGCCATACATGTAGCTGGGTTTTCGGCTGGGGGGGATTTCTGATCCAAAATAGGGTTTCAGGGCTATGCCCAAAGGGGGTTTCAGCGACCTTTTTTTGGTGTCCAAAAGTGGGTTTCAGCGACCTTTTTTTGGGCTCAAAACAGGGTTTTGAGGACTAAAAATGGGGTAAAAATCGTGTCTGAAGTGCAAAAATTCCGTTTAAAACCCTATTTTTGCTGTAAAACGTGAAAAAACCTTATTTTTAATTTGAAATGTGCAAAAAAAGCTAATTTTGCTTGAAAACGTGCAAAAAAAACCCATTTTATTCGACATAATACAGTTAAAATGCATTTCTGGAACCTTCTTTAGAGATTTTTAAACCCAAATTAGGGTTCCGGAACCCTATTTTGGGCCTCCAGAAACCCAAATTAGGGTTCCGGAACCCTATTTCGGCACTCCAGAAACCCAAATTAGGGTTCTGGAACCCAATTTAGGGTTTCAGTAACCCAAATTAGGGTTTCAGTAACCCTATTTAGGGTTTCAGGAACCCAAATTAGGGTTCCGGAACCCTATGTAGATTCTGTATGAGTCGGAATTTTGGCACTAAACTTGCAGAATATTTAGCCAACCATGTTGTTAATTTTTGCTGAAAATTTGAGCCAAATCGGTAAAGAAGTGACTGAGAACGAAACGTTTGAGTGAAGGCCGAAAAAGCGATGGGACATTTTTTTGATCTATACTGTATATAACCCTGAACGTGGGAGTACCATATATGGTACCACTACCTAAGGTACCGGTACCATATATGGCACCGGCACCTCATATGGTGTCGGTACCATAAACGGCGTTAAGTGCCTGACTGTTTTATGGAATCTAAAGATTGCTGAAACAAAACTCATCAATTTACTAGCGACAAACTCTAAACTTTTTTACTGGGAGCCAAGGTTCTCATTTGGTGATTGGCCCTTGCCAATGCAGGTTGCAAACCCCAATCCTTTGTACGTGTACACTCTGATTCGGGAAAAACGGATGTGTACACAGTTTTACCAAGATTCTTGGTCTTACGAATGGCTATTGTTGCAGACAATTCGTGTGACCTCTCAAACCCCTGTGCCCAGCCCAAAATTTGCTATGCAGATCAAGCCTATCAGACTCGCTGTTTTTGTCCAGAAGGTGCCGTTAACGACGCAAACTGTGGAGTGGACTGCACTGGAAAAACTGACGGAGTGTACCCAGTGGGCGTTTGTTCCAAGCATTACTTCACGTGTGTTAGTGGTAATCCACTGAATTCCTGGCAATACACAGAACGTTGTCCTTTGTCTTTACAGAAGTGGCTAGTGTGCAGAGTTGTTCAGTTGATCAGGTGTTTGACAGCGATAACCTGAACTGCAGTACTACTTCCTTGGCCTGCAAGTGCACTGAATTGGGTGGAAAATATCTCATGTCCACGAGGGCTTGTGTAATCGTTTCTCAAGCCTATGCAGCGTGGTACTTCACCTTTTCGACCTGCCTAACAAGGGCTCAGGACTTCAACATTCCTGGCCTGTTTGGTCGACCCGCTCAAGTGCGAACTGATGAAATTGTGTGGGCTGTCGCTGATGTGGCCAAGTATTACCGCTACAAAGAACGTCACAATCATTATCTTTATACGGGTGGGTTCACAGTTGATTTTAGGTTCGTCAATTCTTGGTGACTGGGCGCCGATTGACGGGAAAATTCAGTTAATTTACAGGATCAAAGTTGTTTTGGTTTCAGCTTTGCGTAGAACTGGCATCCCCAGCAACTATTCAACAATGGAGAAGTTTGCCTGGTGGTTCGACGCAACCAATAGATTAGCCGTTGATGCCAATGTCAGTGTACCCCTGCACTCAATCCAGTGAGCCTTCCTGACCGGCCTTGGGATTGCTTGGAGCATCGAGCTTCCGATTTCAACAAGTGGGGCAGTGTGCACTGTTCCACGAAAAACAGGCTGGCTATTTGTGAAGTGTTCTGTGAGTTGTTGTGGTCTTATGCTTCAGAACAGTTTTGTTATCTCAGATGACACTTGCTCAAACGAAACTTGCCCACTGCCAAAAGATGTGCTTTCCTGATGTTCAGAATAAACCGAGATGCTTTTGTCCCGAAGACGCCTTAGCTAATGATGATAACTGTGGGATGGGCTCATGTGTAGGACAAGAGGATGGCTCATACCCCATTGGAAGCTTCACTGATGTCTACTATGTCTGTTTGAATGGTACGTGTGCCGACGCTGAGTTTGAGACAAGTATTGACAGAGATATTGATCGAACGTTTCGCGTTGCCGATTAATAAGCCCTAACTAACTAAACTACCAAAGAAAACAACTGATTACTTACAATATGCTCATCCGCTTTTGTACAGAAACAATGGGTCACTAAACATCCTCCCCTGGGACCACTGCTTTTGAACCAATTCTTCAGCTGAACAAACCGTACATGTTTACCATGGGTTTCAGGTCTAAAATAGGGTTTCACCATGGGTTTCAGGTCTAAAATTCAGGTTTCAGGGACTTTTTGGTGACCAAAAGTTTCAGGGACCTTTTTTTGGGCTCAAAACAGGTTTTTGAGGATTAAAAATCGGGTAAAAATCGAGTCTGAACTGCAAAAATGCCCTTTGAACCCTATTTTTGCTTTAAAACGTGCAAAATACCTATTTTTGATTCAAAATGTGCGTAAATGCATTTCTGAAACCCTATTTAGAGACTTCGAATCCCAAATTATGGTTCCGGAACCCTCTTTAGGACCTCTGAAACCCTAATTTTGGATTTTCGAAACCCAAATTAGGGTTACGGAACCCTATTTGGGGTTTCACAAACCGAAATTAGGGTTCCGGAACCATATTTAGCGCCTTATAAACCCTAATTAAGGTTTTAGAAACCAAATTAGGGAGTTTGACACCTGAATATGGTTTATATAGTATAGAAACCCTGTTTCGCCCTTCTGAAACCCTAATTTTGGGTTGAAATCAGTCTTGGAATCCTAACTTGGTCGTCTGTTTGTATTTGGGCACCCTGAATTTTTGTGCTTTTCAATCCAAAATAGGGTTTCAGTGTTCAGAAAAAACCCCTAGAATCCGGCTGGGGGCTGACCCTACCACTAAACCCCCTAACCACATGTATGGAACTTACTCTGCACATAAATACTAATTAAGTTGTCAAGAAACGGTGTACACTTCAAAAAGTTAAGATTTGCGATGTGTGCTTCTTCCTATCCTATGTACTGTATGCGATAGAAGCAAAGATTTATGACAAACAAGATAGTTTTCAGGGCAACGTAGTGTTGAACGTTGTGCTGCGGGACTGAAGTTTGATCCAATGTAAATCGTGTTTGCAACATGACCACCTTCCCTGTGAGTGTAAAGGGAAAGGCAGGCAGGTACATCGCAAGCACTAAGTCATGCTGATCAAAGACGTCCGGTATACTACCTGGTTCCGCGGATATAATCTATGCCAAGACCGCCTTCCGCAATACTTCCCTGGAATAGCTGTTACCGCCAGGTTGGGCCGTGCTCAAATCTGACCAAGCTGCAGCTGCGGCTATAGACCTGGCAAATGGACAAAAACGAGATTTGGTAAATGATTTTAACTTATACTTAAGTGGAGGTAAAACAGAAAGTGGTACTCAGCAGTGTTTTTGCGTTTTGCCCTTTTCCTAGTCTTGAAGCACATACCACCCTCTTCCATCAGCGATTCATGTCACTGGCGGACATACATGTAACAGCTCCGGGCCCAAAAGCCTCCGTAAAGCCTCTGTAAAGGCGCGGTTAATTTCGGAAAGCTTTTCATACGAAAATATTGAGTTCAAAGCGAACATGTTTAAAACCTTTGCGAGGTATAAACTTGAGTATGTGGTACCTACGTATATAACAAGCAAAAAACACAAAAAGAGCTTCCAAAAACACCGATTTCTCTTAAATATCAGCGGTGAGCGCAATCTGGTTTCCAAAAGACTTTTCAAGGAATTTTAGGCTAAAATTAGTGATTTCTGGAGCTAGTTTGTTAGTACTGGAGCCACTACTAGGACTTGTAGTTTTGGGTCAGGGAATCTCTTAACCTGTCTGGGGGTGAGTGGGGGTGAGGGGGGTTTGGCCTTTCCAGCTAGGGGGTCACCCCCAAACCCCCTAGTACATGTATGCTGGCGGACGCTGGTATCAGGAGGTTGGAGGTTGGAGGCTCGCATTCTCTCCCAAATTCCAGACTGAACTTTCTCTTCATTCTTTGAAAGTGCTTTTGGTCCACACAAAGCATGCCACACATTTTTTGCACGTTCCTTCACCAAAAAAAGCCATTATAACTGCTAAACCGTCGGGTTCTGGTTGGAAGAAACTGTGAATGAAGCTTCTCGATCCGAGATATGTGAATCACCCCAATAGATAGCACATGAACTAAGGGGGTTTGGGTTGGAGGTTACTCCCCAGCTGGAAAACGTCAAGCCCCTCCCCCCTAGGAGAGAGTTTAGGGACCCCCAACCCAAAAGTACAAGCAGATAGCGTACGCAGTGTGTGTAGGGTGGGTACACCCTTTTGTGATGGAGGCAGGGAAGGAAAAATTAGCCAAAAATAGAGAGAAACGAACTAATTGACGTTTTCACAGCAGATCTTTGAACAGAATCGGTGTTTTTAGAAGCCCTTCTTTGTGCTTTTTTGCATATTTTTAGCCCTAAAACATTATTTGGCAGGCTTAAAATAGCGGTTTTTAGCCCATACATGTAACAGGGGGTCTGGGATCTGCCCCACCCGACTTAGGCCAGACTCCCCCGGATGGGACCCCCCGTTCGTGACGGCATCACAAAATAGCCCAAACAGCACTTTTAGCTGTATTTTTAGCCAAAAAATTTCGATTTTTCGATTTTTGAGCGTTTTTTAGTGCCCAACCCCCCTCCCAAAAATTTTGGCTCAGACCCCCCCGCCCGGTCGGCGCCAGACCCCCCCTAACCCCCTCCCTTCGGCGGATGACCTGTTACAGGTATGTTTTAGCCTTACTGAAAAACGTGCTAAAAACGCATTTCCAGACGTTTTGGGAGCTTCTTGAAATGGACTCCCTCTGGTCAAAGCCGAATCCTCCTGGGCCCCCTCCGATGGAAACCCCTCCCCCTCCCCAGGCTTGAATGAGCCAGGAGCCCTCCAGAATGTACCTGTTCACTGAAATGTACTTTTTGGCACAGCTACGCAAGTTTTGGGTACTGGGTTGTTTGGTATTGTTCGCACTCTAATGCAAATACTGCGCATGAATTTCAGCATTGCGGAAGTACGAACCTGGTAAACTGACAATGAACCTTATGGATTTCGGTTGGTGGCCCTCAAGAGACTAATCCGAATGCCGTACAACCGATCGAACCACTGTCTGCGTTTTCAAATGGACATTATCGCAACGTCAGTTTTCTTTTCATGACTGTCTGCACCTTGCAGCAAATTCAGAAGCTGACTACAAGTCCTGCTCCTTATGCCGGATACGTCTACCCAATCTGCGAATATTTTTGTAAACTTGTGCTTTCAGAGAGCCAGAGGCTGTAGCCTTTCCATTTTTAGTTGATCCTTGCACTGAAACTAGCTGCGCGTCACCTCGTGAATGTCGATGCCTGACACCGTATCGGCCAAATGTGTCTGTCCAGCAGGGGCCCAGAATGACAGCACGTGTGGAGTGGATTGCAGTGGCAAAACCGATGGACTGTACCCAGTGGGAGACTGTACAAAAGCTTACTATAACTGCGGTAATGGTACGTGGATCCTGTGTCACCTTCATCTTGTATGGTCGGTCGCGCTTCTGATCACACCGAAACTATGCAGTCATGTCTTGTTAATCCGGACAAGTTTGGACCAGCCAATTTTTCCGAATTAGCGAATTTCCTGATTAACGAATCAAAGGAGTCTAGGCCGTGAGCCGACCGTGAGCGGCTGCTGACTACAGCTCAAAGGTCGCTCTGCCTGCTGTGTGCGTTTAAATGCGCTAACTGTATAAACCCACTCTTGAGCGGTTTGATGACTGGCTAAAAGAAACGAAAAGCTAGAGTAAAACTAGAACCAATTTTTAAATTAGCGGATGAAAATAGGTCGGGTAGACTATACTGATTGATGATTCCCTGAAAAACTGCAGGAACCATAATTGTCTATTTCAAGATTACCCCTACTTGAAACCGTAGATGTTCATGAAACTTTAGAAGGCTATAACCAACGACCAGGTGGTTTGTACCTGAAAGCTTAATGTCATATTCTGAATGAGCGAAGAAAACTACACTTAAAGAAGCCATTTGAGTGTTTTATGCATTTACTTGTCAAGTCACTTACAATGTGAATGACAGGGCACCAGCAGGCAATCACTCTGGAGCGGTCAGATAGAAAAACAGCTGTCACTTTCAGAATCAGCTGCATTAGATGTTGGAAATTGCATTACTCTGTATCCTTCCTATGTCTGAATTGAGTCACCTTTCAAACTGCTATGGTATGCAAAGTTCAGCCATTTTCTTCGCAAATCTTTAAAATGGCCATATCTTCCAAACTCGGCATCGCAGAGAAAATATTGTTATTTTCGGAATCAGCCGCTAAAACTGCATAAGAAAAACAGCCTTATACTCATGCTAATGAGTAGTGCCACTTGTGAAATATTGTTTTGATTTTGATGAGAAGATTTTGGAGGTCAATAACTCCCGAACCAGAACGAATCCAGCTAATCCGAGTTCGTATTCGTAATCATCGAGTGAAAGTGCACCAGAATAACTGGTCTGTTTTGACTTTCAGCAAACATATTTTTTTCGACTGTCTTCAAATCGCAAAACACCCCCGTGAGCCACAACTTGAATTGAATCCAAAATATGCTAATTTTCTTTGGCCTTTAGTGGTGCACCATTGCTTAAAATATTCCTGGGTTTGACCATAACTGACAGAAGTTATTACGAAAAAAATGAGGCAGTTTATTTTCGGAATTTTTTAGTTTTTGTCGAATATCTCGCTAACTGGGTTTGTTCTGGACACGTTGTGTAGCCACCATTAGTTCTATCGAACCATGGTCCATGTGTAGGCCAATTCTGTATCTAGAGAAATGAGTGAATGGTGATCGTCTGAGTTCAGACTGTGAGAAGTCAAAAAATTGACCAAAAAGTGGCTGCTGACCCAACTTTGAGGGGTGTAGCTACCGGTTCTAGGGGGTCGTTGATGTTCGAACATGTTACAATTCAGATCCGAATTGACGGGTTACACATGAATTTTCTCCTAATCCGGATTAGCGAATCATTTTAATGTAAATTTCGAAGTTGGGGCGGTAAATCTTGTCCTGATTAATGAATCCGGATCTGGATTAGCGAGACATATAATTTGAAAAAGGAAGGAAAAGCAAAAACAAGAAAATCTGACACGAAATTATAATGATCGAATTGAGTTTCGCCCCTGTATCTTGACTCAATTCAATCACCTGAGCGGGGCTCATCAGAAGATACTCTTAGCTTACCTTTCTCACACTGTATACTACTGTATAAACTAAAAATTGAACCACTTACGTTACCGCCTTGCTCCTCCTCATCGTCCTTTTCCGGTGGTTTGATGATGGGCTCCTCAGCCATGCCAGGCTTGATCTAAAACGAACCATCTATACAATTAGAAACAAGTGACTACCTTTGACTGGTA
>JASANB010001335.1:0-86260 GCA_030248155.1 Sabatieria punctata
GGATAGAGGAGAAAGCAGTTGTTAAAGAAAGACAGAGTACCTGGTTTTTCTTTGCGTCCAGTTCCAGCTTGACTTTATCTTCGTACAGTCTAACTTCGTCAATACTCATCGGGTGCCACCGGTCGATATAGCAGAAAACGTCTCTGTGAAACTTGGTAAACAGCCGTGGATAAGTGGATTGCATTTTGTCCTGGACTTTGTTCTGCAGCCCTCTCCATTTGAAGAAGTAAGTGACCAGCTTGTAGCAACACATGACAGGGGCGACCACGTCCTGCCAATACGGATGTTCCAATGGCCCGCGGCCAGTAACGGTTGACTTGAATTTCGTTGGATCCCTTGTCGGGTCGGTCAGGTCCTGCTTGATCAAGTGCTGTGTCTTGGTAATGTCCAAATGAATCACATTCTTTCTCTCACTTTCAGCTCCTCCTCCGACAAACCCAGTGCCCTAAACATCTCAGCTGCCTGCCTGCAACCGAAAGCCAACTCTACACTATCTATTTACGTTCTCGTTTTCGCCACGGTCCGGCAGATGGATGCTTTCGATCTCAATGCGGAAGTTGTCTTTCATGTAGTCTGGATTGGTCACTAATGTGTAGCAGTAGTGATAACAGTTCCAGGCCTTTTCATGTAGTTTGGTCGAACCCTTGGGCAGAAACACTCGGGTAAATCGTGGAATTCTTCTAAACCCGCCTACACTACACATCAGGCACTCGGTGGTGAGAGAGAGACGTACGACTCAAAGTTGTAAATTTTGTGTGTGAATTGTCCAGCCGAAAACTTGTCCCCGAATGGTTTGGTGATGTCCTGTGGGCCGAACGGCTCGTTCTTGATCACCGAGACTCCCTCACCGCCGCCCGTGTTCTGTTTGCTCATCTCCACCGTAGTGAACAGCTGCCCTCGCTGATACTCTTCCACTGTTAGGGGCATAACGATTCTACTGAAACACACGTCTCTCTGGTCACACCGCACTAAGCAAACCACTCACTACTCTCTCACGAACGCCATCTTCACAACACACTCACCACCAGTACAAACAGCTGTAAATGATGCTATGTGCAATCTACATCAACTTTTGTTAGATTGTTAACCCTTTGGAGACGACTCCACGCCATGTGGCGTATGAAAACTAGCGCGGTATTGGAGTACTGTCCCGATTAGGAACAATATCGTAAATCAATATCGGAACTGCTACCGGATTAGCTTTTCCCAATCATCTCTGGGGCGTAATATTGAAATCGGCGCGATTAGCCGAGTTCTTCAAATCTGGAGCCGATTAGGATCTGGTCGTTTTTAATTTCGGGCGCACAATTGATATCTAATAGCGGTCTAATTCGAACCTAAAATCAAATCGGAACGGGTCATATAAGCGGCTCCAGTTCGTAGTCATTTCTAATCCTCCCACCGAGCCCGAACGACGAATTATGGGATTGTTAAGGAATTGTTAATGAGGCTGCCGGACCTTGTGTCTCTTCCTGCTCTATAGCAGTTGGCTACTCCTAGTACGAAAGGAAAAAAAGTTACAACAACAACAATGGGAACGCCCTCATTGGATTAGCGAAATCACAATTTCGTCAAAAAATCAAATTAGCTCGACAAGAATCAGCTCGAAGTTAGATGGTCTGCTCGAAGGGGTTAATAGAAAGCAATTTTGAGATATACAATGATATAAGATATGAGTAATTTTGAGATGTAAGTTACGTTCAAGAAGTACGATACGATGTCATACTGTACTGCCCTCACCATCTGAAAATCTAATTATGGTTTCAGGTGCCCTAAACAAGATTCCGGAACCCTATTTTGAGTTTCTAAAACCATAACTGAGGTTCTGACGACCTGATTAGGTTTCAGAAATGCATTTTAGCTGTATTATCGAATAAACAGGTTCTTTGCACGTTTTAAATTAAAAATAGGGTTTTAAAAGGGCAGTTTTTGTAGTTTACAGAGGATTTTTGTTTGTTTAAATTAATCGTACACGATAAGATTTCACGTACTACACGAGGTACTTTTCAATGTCCTACCGCTGAATTTTAGCCCTACCTACGGTTTTTAGTCACATTCACATTGTTTTGAGGGGAAAAAGATCGCTTTTGGACACCAAAAAAGGTTGCTGAAACCCTCTTTTTGGACCAGAAACCCCGCCAAAACCCTGCTATATGTATGCCGGTGGGTGCGTGTCCGGATTTCCAACGGTGAACAATCCTAGCTCTATAACTTCCATTCAAACAACGAGCCTCACAGTTTAATGAAACTCTGCAAATGTTTTCTAGAATCCTAGATCACGCCAGGGTTGTTTGTTTTCCGGAAAAAGTAGTGGTATCAACGTAAAGAAGCATTTCTTTGCAAATAGAGAAGTCAACCATTGGAATTTGTTAACGGAAGAGCAGGTGGCTGCTCGTTCGCAGGCGTATTTAGGGATAAACTAACAATTAGTAATCGAGGATTGCGGTTTGCCAAAAGTGCACTGCCAGCAAACCGTCTTGCACTGGAACTTCTGATTTTGTCCTGGTCGCCAATTTGCATATCTTTTTACTAACAAGTTTTTCATGTGCAATTACCTCTCAAAACTCAAGTCGGTTATTTTTCCAGTTTTTTCAAAAAAAGTTATTTTCCAAGATGAGAGAAACAATTTTTAACAATAGCTTTTTATTGCAGATTTATTGCAGAATTCAACGAAATAGCGTGAGTTTTATTAGAAAATGCACTAATTTCATCTTTTAGAGTAGTAATTTGATTATAAAACAACAAAAATACAATAATAAAAGTTGCCTGAAAATGGTACCGGTATTTTTTGCCAAAAAACCGCTAAGTTATGCCATGGAAATGCTTGTAACGCCAAGGAAATGCATAACGAAAAATCAAAACATTTGAAGCGAATTTTACCACTTATTGTGCCTATTTCCTTTAAAAACTTGCTTGAGTTTTTTCCAATTTTTGTTTTTTCCGAGCCTCTAAGAAAAATCCGACCCATCAGCCCTGGATGACGCCTACTTTACAGTATTGCCAGTACTGTGTTCATAATCGCGTTTGATTAAACTACATAATCAAATAAATAAAACTTTATTCTTCTTTTGCATTAATTAAATGTTTTAAGAGTCAGTCTCTGATCAGATTGCGTCTCAGTTTCTGGCCTATTCATACCAAACATTTAAACTTTGGCCTGGGCAGCCGAAACTTGGTACAGTGATACCATTTTTGGTAATACAACACATAATGGATAAGTTCTCAAACGCAGGAAAAGAAATCCCAGATTTGACACTACAATCGGAAGATGCGTCAGAAAATCGGGTTAGTTATAAATACAAATTCGAAATTTTGATCCCATAGTTTTCAGACAACTGCATCTTACTGTGGAATACATATATGTGTATGTATATGTAAAAATACATATTATGTATTATTTTTGGAATACATATATGTATATGTTTATGTATTGCTCAGACAATATGCTTATGTATATGTATTCTGAGGCCACTATGTATTTAAAATACATATTTGAAAATACATATTGAATTTCTGATGAAATGCTGCATTTTCAAGTCTCAGCCTGCCATCCATAGCATGAAATTACATTTTCTTAGGATGCCAATGTCTGAATTTGCTCCAGTGGTAGAAAAACCACAGATTTGGTGTCTTAATTAAGTAATACCATCACCGTGTAAAGTGGTGCGAGGCGACCAAAGGGAGTTCTAATGAGGGAACATTTAGATTTTCAAATTCAATGGATAAATGGCAGGAGAAAAATGCTCTTTTCTTTTGCTAGTTGACCTAGACGAAATTATTGGCCATTGCGGTTTCAAAAACAAAGTTCATTGCACAGGTCTCCCATACAGAAAATGACTGACTGTACGTGGAGGATTTTTAACAGAACTTAAATGTGGAAATTATTGCTGATTTGACTGACGTACTGAATCAATTTCATGCTAATCAGGTCCAAGCATAGACCCTTTCTAATTTCAGTCACAAACAACTCTTTTAGCCGCATTTTTCAACTTAAAACCTGGCTTTGAAAAAATATGTATAATATGTATTTTATGCACATATTTTTTGAATAAATACATATACATATTATGTATATGTATTCGTCATCGCAAAACATATACATATATGTATATGTTATGTATTCCACAAATTCAATATTTTGCCAACAGGTACTGTATCTTTGGACCGAAGCGTCAAATCTAGGAATTCTCTTGATGTGTTTGAGAACTGGTCGAAATGTATACCAGCTTTCAGCTGTCCAAGCCAGAGTTTTAATTTTGGGCCTGATTATTGACGCTCGACCGGTCCAGACAGAGCCAGACTGTTAAAAAGTTCTAGTCGGCAACGCGCAGTAACGAACAAATCACTCCAACAGCAGCGCACAAAATGGAATAAGAATAAGAAGATCAGAGAACAACCTAAGGAATGAGATTTGGCAGCGAAGAATAGCGGTCTCAACCACCACGGCACTCTACTTCGGATAGAACTTCTTGCTGTCATCTTTAGCATGTTCTTTTAACAGTTCGCAAGGCACAAATTCCACTCCCCCGTAAGCAGCTTGAAACTTGTTCATTTGAGCAACCAACCTCGACGCACCGTACAAATCCACGAAACGGAACGGACCTGAAGTGCAACGCAACATCTACAGTTTAGCCATTGAAAAATCGTTTGACACGCTTGTAGCCAATCAGTCATTAAATACAAAACGCTTTTCACTCGTATTCATAATCTATTTAGTGCTCCTGATCTTGGGGATGATCAATCTGTCAACGTTTAAGGATAAACTAACAATTAGTAATCGAGGACTGCGGTTTGCGTAAGTGCACTGCTAGCAAACCGTCTTGCACTGGAACTTCTGATTTTGTCCTGGTCGCCAATTTGCATATTTTTACTAACAAGTTTTTCATGTGCAATAAACTCTCAAAATTAAAGCCGATTTTTCATTTTTTTTTCCAAAAGTTATTTTCCAAGATTACAGAAAAAATTTTAACAATCGCTTTTTATTGCAGATTTATTGCAGAATTCAACGAAATAGCGCGAGTTTATTAGAAAATGCACTAATTTCATCTTTTAGAGTAGCAATTTGATCTTAAAACAACAAAACGATCTTCAAACTACAGGGTGTCTAAAAAAATGATCACATTTCTTTTTACTGCCATTTCCGCAAATTTTGACCAAATAGGCTGAAATTTGGACCATAGGTGCCAACATTCGGGGAATTTTATGTGTTAAACTTTGGTGCACTAGGCTTGACTCATTCACGAGAAATTTCAAAAAAAGTGAAATTTGGTAATTTCAATAGTGAAAGCCGGTCACCGAAAAAATGATCACATTTCTTTTCACTGCCATTTCCGCAAATTTTGACCGAATAGGCTGAAATTTGGACCATAGGTGCCAAAATTCGGGGAATTTTATGTGTTAAAGTTTGGTGCACTAGGCTTGACTCATTCCCGAGAAATTTAAAAAAAAGTGAAATTTGGTAATTTCAGTAGTGAAAGCCGGTCACCGAAAAATGGAAACATTTCTTTTGACTGTATCTTTCCTAATTTCTGTCGGAATTGGATGAAATTTGGAGTGTAAACGCAGAAATTCAGGGTAATACGTGTGTAAAAAGTTGACGCATGAACTCCAACGCTATCGTTAGAGTTTAGGCGATAATGAAATGTGACGTTTTTCGATGACCGGCTTTCACTATTGAAATTACCAAATTTCACTTTTTTCGAAATTTCTCGGGAATGAGTCAAGCCTAGTGCACCAAACTTTAACACATAAAATTCCCCGACTTTTGGCACCTATGTTCCAAATTTCAGCCTATTCGGTCAAAATTTGCGAAAATGGCAGTAAAAAGAAATGTGATCATTTTTTTGAGACACCCTGTATGAAAAAAGTGACTCAGAGTTGGCAGTAAGTTTGGAAAGAAAAAGAGTAGACTGACCTCCCCAGAAAGGCGGGAAGCCGAGACCAAAAACAGCACCAATGTCGCCGTCTGCAGGGGAGCGCAGAATTCCCTCCTCCAGACACATCAAAGCTTCGTTGACAAAACGAGAGACTAATCTAACTTGTCTGTCTTCCACAGAATCACTGAAAGCACGGCCGTATGCAGTGCCTACGTGAGTGCTCTAAGAAAACAGACCATCCTTTTAACTGAAGACTATGTCTCTTGACAATTTCCACAGCTTCCGCATTCACCGGGCGTTCCTTCTTCTTCTGGTCGTACACAAAACAACCCTTTCCGCTCTTTCTACCTAAACCAACTTGTAGATACGCAAGTGAATGGCAGCAAAAACCTGCAAAAACCCAACAGACGAATAAACAAACCTAGGTAGCCCTTCTTCACCATTTCCTCCAACACTGCCGAACTTCCACCGCCCATGCGAGGTCCCAGCGCTTCCTCTAGAAAAACGCAAGACTTGCATTTGACACGAAAAGCACAGAGAGGTGTCGCACCCAAAAACGATGCAACATGGGCAGCAACGTCGATTCCAACTTCGTCTGCTAGCGTGGCAGCACCGACGGGGAAGCCGAATTTTTTGGTGATTTTGTCTAGCTCCTTCGCGTCGACGCCTTCTTGTAAGAGACGCACCACTTCTGACATCATCGGTCCCAAACAACGCACTGTGTAGAAGCCGGGACAGTCCTGCACCACTATGATCAGCTTCTTCTGCTTGAGACCCACCTGCACCGCAGCCGCTAAACACATAAATAGATGCCTTTGGTTACCAATTAAATTATGTCGGTTGGCTGGTCAGTGCACAGATTTCTGACCTACGTACTGTGCAAATGGCAACCATCCCCATCAAACCGGCCGAGCCATCAATCAGCACATAACAGATGAAATTTGGCTGAATTACAGCTATTTGAAGTTCATGGTACAACAGAAGAAGGCGAAAAATTGGGTAAAAAATGTGGCATTTTTGAACATCAGAGGCCAAAAAGTGGCCGTCCACCCTCCATGACCCCCAATATTTATTATGGATCGATCGCATATGGTTTGAAGTATCTGCGGCTGTAAATAGCTCAGTGGTATTTTACCTAGTTGTTGAGAAATGCTTGATCAAAGTTTTCAAATGCTGAACATTTATCGAAATTTTTGGTGAACAAGAAGGTCATCACTAGATTCAGAATTGTCGTTTTTATTAGTTTAAATAAAGTGTTCAATTTAAAAAATTCAGCAGAAAAAATTTTTGGGCATATAAAACACCCTCATCACTCCCTCCAGAAGATAGGTAGCGAATTTGGATGCCAGATTCGGTTTTTGCATAAAAAAACTAAACCAGAATATCTTACTACAAATTTCATAAACGATATTAAGAGTCAGTCTCTGAACCGATCGAGTCTTGGTCCTTTGCCATATTCAGACCCCAAAAATGAAACTTTGGCGTGGAGGGCTCAAAGTTGGGCGACTAATACGTATGGTTAGGTTGTATAACCACCGCAAAGGATATCCCGATTCGACGCTCCACGCTCGAGATACGGCCTTCTGAAAATCGGTCCGCTTAACTATGGGACCAAAATTTCAAAATCGAATTTCTAGCGCACTAATCAGTGTTGGGACTTAAAAATTTGGGGTTTAGGGTAACTTTTAGAGTACTTTCAGAATCAACGGTCGAATTGCATTTTCAATGAAAAAAAAAAGTTTTTCGACCCCCTTTGGAGCCCCCTAGCTCGTCTGGAACCCCCCCTACACCGTTTTTTTTATTTCAGAATATTGTAGCGCTATCAATTCCCTACAGTTTGGTATAAGCCACATTGGCTAACCCGTGGAAGAAAGTGGTGAAATATGGCTTCAAAGTTGAAAAATCCTCAAATTTTTAGTTTTGGTACTGCACCAAAATTTCCTGCTGGAGTTTCTAGCGCACTAATCAGTGTTGGGACTTAAAAATTGGGGGTCTAAAGTAACTTTTAGAGTGCTTTCAGATCAACGGTCGAATCCATTTTCAACGAAAAAAAATTTTTTTTCGACCAATTGGAGCCCCCTAGCTCGTCTGGAACCCCCTACACCGTTTTTTTTATTTCAGAGTATTGTAGCGCTATCAATTCCCTACAGTTTGGTATAAGCCACATTGGCTAACCCGTGGAAGAAAGTGGTGAAATATGGCTTCAAAGTTGAAAAATCTCAAATTTTTAGTTTTGGTACTGCACCAAAATTTCCTGCTGGAGTTTCTAGCGCACTAATCAGTGTTGGAAATTAAAAATTGGCTTATACCAAACTGTAGGGAACTGATAGCGCTACAATATTCTGAAATAAAAAAACGGTGTAGGGGGGTTCCAGACGAGCTAGGGGGCTCCAAAGGGGGTCGAAAAAATTGTTTTCGTTGAAAATGGAATTCGACCGTTGACTCTGAAAGTACTCTAAAAGTTACCCGAAACCCCCAATTTTTAAGTCCCAACACTGATTAGTGCGCTAGAAACTCCAGCAGGAAATTTTGGTGCAGTACCAAAACTAAAAATTTGAGGATTTTTTAAATTTGAAGCCATATTTCACCACTTTCTTCCACGGGTCAGCCAATGTGGCTTATACCAAACTGTAGGGAATTGATAGCGCTACAATATTCTGAAATAAAAAAAACGGTGTAGGGGGTGTTCCAGACGAGCTAGGGGGCTCCAAAGGGGGGTCGAAAAAAATTTTTTCATTGAAAATGGAATTCGACCGTTGATTCTGAAAGTACTCTAAAAGTTACCCTAAACCCCCAATTTTTAAGTCCCAACACTGATTAGTGCGCTAGAAATTCGATTTTGAAATTTTGGTCCCATAGTTAAGCGGACCGATTTTCAGAAGGCCGTATCTCGAGCGTGGAGCGTCGAATCGGGATATCTTTTGCGGTGGTTATATAACCTATCCATACGTATTAGTCCTCCAACTTTGAGCCCTCCACGCCAAAGTTTCATTTTTGGGGTCTGAATACTGAAACTCGATTGGCCCAGAGACTGACTCTTAAATTATTTTACCCGCAAGAGTCATACATGTAACAGCTCCGGGCCGATCTGGGGGTAGGGGGGTTTTCCTCAGGTGGGGGGGTCGAGGGGGTTTCGGTCAGAGGGGGTCCCAAATTTCAAAAAGCTCCAAAACGCTTGGAAATGCGTTTTTAGCACGTTTTTTTCAGTAAGACGTTAAAAGTCACTATTTTAAGCTGCCAAATAGCGTTTTAGATCTAAAAACAAGCAAAAAATGAAAACTACCAATAGCGTCCTTTGAAGTCTGCGGAGTAGTGATAATCTCTAAGAGTTGCATTTTCTCAACGGGGGAAAAGTAATGCATTCCGATCACCCTCTCAGGTCGTTTACTGACACTGGCGATTTGTGTTATGGGAAGTGCGGACGTGTTGGAAGCGAATATACAGTGCTCAGGAATGTGCTGAAACCAAACATCTCTGCAGCACAGCAACTGCAGTGTAAAGTCTATGCTTACTTGTTCAACTTCAGCTATGATTTTGTGCTTCAATTTCAAATCCTCGAAAACAGCCTCTATCACCAAATCCACGTCCTTTAAGTCGCTGTATTCCAGGGACGGCAGCAGATTTGACATATACGTGTCTCGGTCGAAACTGAATCAAACAGATACATTAGATATCCAATCTTTTCTGATAATAAAGAACCTAGAAATTTTCTTCTTTTTCGCGTCTTTCGACAGATTGCCGTGTATTTGGTTTTCGCCTCTAGCCAAGGCGTCGTGACTGATGTCCTTGAGCACAACTTGATAGCCGTTACCAATCGATACATTGGCTATTCCAGCACCCATAAGACCGGCGCCCAAAACGGCCAACTTGCTGAAAGTCTCAGTTTCATTTTACTCAACCGTCATAGAACAGCCACTCTTGTTACCGAGGCTCTTTAGAAGGTGCACCAAAGTGGTTCTTGCTGCATTCCATGCGTCCGTGAAATAGGCCAATCAGGGCTTGCGATTCCTTAGTCATGGCCAGTTCACCGAACAACTATAATTGAACGGTGACCAAAGAGAGAGAGAGGCGGTAAGACGCACCCGTGACTCGGTGGCAAAACCGGCCGCTGCACCGGACTCGATGCCCCGCTTTATACACTCGAGAATCTTTAAAGGCGCTGGGTAGTTGCCGGCCGTGGCTTTCATCACTTGCTTTTCGGCTTTTCCAAAAATCATATAGTCCCTTAGCGGCTTAACTTTGGCGATAGCGTCCACAACTTCTGCAACCAATGGAAATCCAATTTTTTCGGTCGGTCATAGTTAGTACTTACTCTCGGCAATTTTTTTCTTCCTGGCTGGTTTCTTGCCTTTATCTGCGACTAGCTGCCTAAAAAGATTGTAAAAGAAAAAAACCGAAAAGGAAGGCATATAGTACCTGGCGGCGTCAACTGCAATTTCTTCTAAATAATTGTGTGTTCGAGTAGTGGCGTCTGTTAGGCCGGGACCTACAGAAAACTTCAATTAATAACAACAGTCCCACAGACGCATGTGCCGGAAAAATGGGCGCAGGGGTCAAAACCCGGAAATTTGGGGGTTTGGGCCCGATTGAGGGGCGGCGGTTGCGACCATTTTCGTGTATTTGTGCTCAGTTTCTATGTAGCCATTTTGGTCATGCTGCGAAACCACAAGTGTGCGTCCGATCCGATGTGCCTTACGGCCTTAGACCTATTTAGACCTATGTGGTCCATTTCGCGACCCCCGTGGTTCGTCATCTCGGACGTTTTCCCTTCTATCACTGCCAGCCACTCTAGCCATGCTGTTGGGCGCCAGGTACTAAGGGAGTGCCTGGCACGTTGACGTGCCAGGTGATATCGGCTCCCAACGTCCACTTGGTGCGTCCCTGGTGTGAGAGAGGCCCCCAAGCCTAGTCGGTTTCCATGGACAACTCCTGACGTCGTTGATCTTCTCCTCCAACGTGACATGCTTTGGAGCGGCTTCGGTGCAACGGCAGATCCAGTCGGTTCCCATTTTACCTACTCGCTGTCACCAGCTTTCGGTGGCTTGGGTGGAGCTTTGTGCCGACGACCAACTCTTTGCGACAAGAAACTTGCCGCGCCGAGAGGATGAGCACACGACGTCGCGCACAGTGGCTTTGCGGCCTAAACCACTACACCAACGGTGCCGGCCAACTGTGCGTGCTCTCGATTCAAATTAAAAATATGCAAGACGAATAACGATTACCTAGAGGTTCAACGAGTTGATCTATCAGACCGATCCTTTTAGCTTTGAACGGGCGAATGTTTTTTCCCATCAACAGCATGCCAAGAGCTTCAGGCAAGCTAACCTAAACCACAAAGCAAATAAGAGAAAAACATTCAGAAACTGCAAAAAGTACCAGTTTTGGAATTCGCTGAGTTCCGCCGGCACCAGGTAGCAAGCCAAGCATCACCTCTGGACAAGCCATCACGGTTTTGTTGTCGTTGACAGCGATGCGGTAGTGACAAGCCAGAGCAAACTACGTAATCACACTCAGAAGAGCTTGGTCTTAGCTGATTTGCTTCTTACCTCAAGACCACCTCCAAGACAGGGGCCCATGATTGCAGCCACAATAGGTTTTTTGCTGTCTTCGATTTTCTGAAACATCTGCTGACCGTTGTGCGCTATCGCTGTGGCGTCTTCGGCCGATTTACAGCTGGCAATCATGCTGAACCGACAAAATATCGCGGCGCATTTCAGTCACTCTCCGTTACTTTATATCAGCTCCAGCAATGAAACTGTCGGGCTTGGCCGACATAAAAACACAGCCCTTAACTTGAGCGTTGTTCTGAAGCTCGTCGAACAATTTCTCCAGCTCATCTTGCATTGCCACGTTGAGTGTGTTTTGCTACACAACAACTAGACTCAGACCGTACGTAATCGACAGCCGCGAACTCACTTTAGATCCAGGACAGTCCAACGTCACTACCGCTATGTCACCGTTAAGTTTTGTCTGGAAGTACTCTGCAAACACACACACAGTCAGTCAGACTGCTAAGAGGGCTCCCAAGGGAAGGGGGCAACCATGTGACTTTACTGCACAGTCACTTCTGTTTGTAGTCACCACAGTCAGGTACTGAAGAGAGAGAGCTGTTTATTAACAAAAGAAACAATGACAGAAGGGTTAGATCAGTGGGTGTTATATACAAATCCGTTTCATCACTCCCCCATCAGGCGAGTGTCCGCTGGGCCGCCGCTGTGCCTGACAATCGCTGTGACTCTACGTGATGACCGCCTGGCGTCATCTGATCCGCACCTCCAAACATCTGCTCTACGTTGACGCCATGGTGACTCCGTCTCGCGCGGGCGACATTCCCTCCTTGCTGCGCCTTGGTCCTGATCTGCCGCCTTGTCATTGGTGACGCGCGCTTCCATCTCTCGGCGAACGAACGCAAACGCGAAAACACTCTTCTCTCCCCTCTTCTCTTTCTTCTCTTCCGCTGCCTTCTTCTTCTCTTCCTTTTTCTCTTGATCTTTCTTTGCTTTCTCATCATTTTCCTTCTTCTCCTTGTTGCCTTTCTTCTGTCACCATTACTCGATGTTGTGTCAGATGGCTCTATGTCTTCCGGAATGGTTGTCTTCTGAACGGTTGTCTTCTCTCCTGCCAAACGTGAATGGAGGTTGTGGATCGTTGACGTTGTCACTGGGGACTCGCGAGGTTGAGAAAGGGATTGGATGAGCGCACGGAAATGGATCTGCTGCTGTTGTAGTTGTTGTTGTTGGTCTTGGAGAAGTTGTAGGATGGCTTGGAACGACTGGTGGGCTGGTGGACATGGATGTATGGAACTTGGTGGACTGGGCTGCAGGCGACTACTCCCCTGGGAAGGCGGAGAACTGAGTGGTGGTGCTTGGACGTGGTAGTGGTAGGAGGTTGAGACGAACGATGGAGTAGTGGTCGTGGTACACATGGAACTTGGACTCGGTGGTGGTGGGACTTGGTGGGCTCGGTGGGCTTGAATGGGCTTGGAGTGGTAGTGGAGTAGTGGTGGTAGTTGTAGTGGTTGTAGCAGAGGTGGTCGTAGGAACGTGGGTAGTAGAACACAACACAACAAACAAGTTTCGGTCTCGGCACCAAATGAAGAGAGAGAGCTGTTTATTAACAAAAGAAACAATGACAGAAGGGTTAGATCAGTGGGTGTTATATACAAATCCGTTTCAGTACTTAAACCAATGCTGCTACCATACTACGACAAGGTAGGCACTAACTGCCTGACTGTAGCACGTCTTGTGTTGGGGAGGGTTTTAATAGGTTTATTCCTAGAAGAGGACAACGGTGTTATATCCCTCAATTTCCCACCAAATGCTCTATCTTCAAAGTAAACCATACATGCAACCGGTCATCTGCCGAAGTGGGAGGGTGGTTGGGGGGTGTTCCTAAAAGCGCACATCCCATAAGCGCACTTCCCATAAGCGCACATCCTATAAGCGCACTTCCCATAAGCGCACGCTCAGAAAGCGCACATATAGTAATGTGAAATAAAACGCCTGTTCTGGACATATATAGCTTTTCTGTATATATAATGGCTTTGACAGTTAGTCTCTGATTCGATTGAGTCTTGCTCCTTACCCCTATGTCAAGTTGAAAATCGAACTTTCGCGTGGAATGCTGTGCGTTGGAGCACTAATAGACATTCTTGAGTTCTGTTAAACCTGCAAAGGGTTCATGGATTTGACGCTCCTTTCCTGTGATATACGCCATTAAAAATCGGGCCGCTTAACTATGGAACCAAAATTTCAAACTGTGATTTCTTTCGTACCAAATAGAGTTAGGACTTAAAAATTGGAATTGGAAAATTGTGGCTTTAGGTAACTTGGCGATGTCTCCCTAATATGAGCTCCCTCTGGATCTGACCAACAAAATGTGTGCTTCGTTACTAAGCGAGGATGCCCGTCATTCAAATCAGTCTTTAGCAGACCACTGCAAGCTTTTATTCGACAGCACCACGTTTTTTCTTTGGATAAGTCGCGAAAGAGGCGGTACTGGTATCATCCATTGCAGGATACCGCTGGTTTGCCCTTCTGGGTTCCAGTTCGTACAAAGTCCAGTGACACTACAACTGATTCAAAAAAGTAAGACAGGTGAAGAGAGACGGCGCACAGGCACGGTGCAGCTGGCTGCAAATGACCAGCGAACGGGTCAGGCTGACAGGCTCAGCTGCCTGCACTGCAAATAAGCAGGCAACAGGCCGGCGGTCAGGCCGTCAATCGATGATAACCTGTCATACTGCCAGCACAACTACCGCCATATATACGATTACGTACCTATGCTAGTGCTTTATACAATCTGCAGTTGCTAACATTTACTTGTGCGCTTTTTTTGTGCGCTTGTGCGCTTTCTGAGCGTGCGCTTATAGGAAGTGCGCTTATGGGATGTGCGCTTGTGGGATGTGCGCTTTTGATTTGTGCGCTTTAAGGATACACCCGGTTGGGGGTCTGTCGGAGGGCGGTGGGTCTGAGTCCAAATTCTAGCAGAGGGGGTTGGGTACTAAAAAACGCTCAAAAATCGCAATTATGGGCTAAGAATCTAAAAAAATCGTTAATTTGGGCTCTAATCATACAGGTCCGAGCCGGCCTGGGGTAGGGGAAGGGGGTTTCTCAAATAAAGCTAACAAGTGCTGTTTTACAGGCGATTTTACCTATTTGCATCTGAAATTCGAAAAATTTGTAAAAATTTGTTAAAAAAATTATTTGCCAGACAGGGTCGGAAAAATCGTCTAATGGGTCTCGATCGAGGGTCTGGTCTAAGTCGGATGGTGGCAGACGGCAGACCCCCTGCTACATGTATGAGTAAACTAAGCAGACTAAGCGTTCTAAACGCCGCTTCTGGGTGGAGAAAGAGCTCCAAGCCCTTAGTATTAGTAGACAGTTTGTGTGGTGAATCAGAGTTACAACACTTACGGTTGGCCATTAGTGTTGACGAAGAAGAAAGCATTCTGCGCAAACAAACTCCAACTGGACGCACCAGTTTCGCGCTACCTGAAAACCGTAGTAATAAAGCAACGATGTCGGTCAAAACTGGCAAAACTGAGTTCGGCCCCGCTCGAGCGTGTCACCAAGGTGCCTATTGCAGTCAGGCACTTAACGCCGTTTATGGTACCGACACCATATGGTGCTGGTACCATGGAAATTTTGGGATTTTGCCAAAAAATAATCGATAATCTATATTTATCGATAAAACTTGTTAATTTATGATTAATTATGATCATTAAAAACATTAATTTCTGTTTGGGATCGGTTCCTGATTCCCCTGCAGCTACATCTGATCCCCCAACCATAATACATAGGTAGTAGAGATGCAAATGGTATTCGGTATTATTTGGTATTTTTTGAGAAATGGTATAATTTGATATTTGGTATTTTTGTATACCAAATAATACCGAATCATACCAAATAGTTTAAATAACAGAATTACTTTGCTTGGACTTTCAGCTAATAATTTAGCTTAGTTTGCTTGCGATCGTGGACTGTTAGAACTGTTTAGAGAGCTGGAACCTCAGCACAAAATTCTTCAAATTGATGTTTGAATTGAATGAACCACTTTTGTCTGAACTTCTTAACCTGGGCCGTATACATCACAGATGCTTCCTGTCTAACTGAAAAGCCCTTATTTAATAGCCTGAGCTGGCAGGCATATGAACACGAGCTTCAGGACGTTATAGAGGTTGTTAAAATTCCTTTTCCATTAGTGCAGGGGTTATATAGACGTGTAAAGCTTAGATTCGGTCAAGAAATCAGAGACATAATCAGTTTGGATTAGTTGAGAAAAAACCTACCATTCACTATTTGGTATTTGGTGTTTTTTATACCATTTGCATCGTTAACAGGAGGTATAGACGGGGTCAAGTGGCTGACTGTGCAAGGCGCAGTAGCAACACTTCTGTATTCTGTTCTGATTCTCGTGAGTGAAGCCAGCGAACTGAGATACAGAGCAACCGAAACGAGGTCTAGCTGGTCTCGGTGCCTGCCAAAAAATCGAGTGTGGTACGTACCTTTAAGACAGAGCGATGAGAGCATTCTATTTCTACTACTCTAAACGATATAGCCGCCAAAGCTTGTTCGGTACAACTGTACGTAACTGTTCTGATATTACAACACCACGCTTGGCACAACAAACTCGGCCACTGTGATATTGGGGTCGTCCAAAGTCCGCAAGAAGAAACAGAGCGCGGGTGCGACTTTCTTTTCAATTCTCACGTATATTGGCGGCACATGGCCGACTCCCCCCACTTCATTCAGGACCAGAGACTTTGCGACTTTATCCATATTAACCCATTAACCATACTATAGCTATGCGTAGCCAATTTTGGGTATATATAGTTTTTAGTTAACATTACTTAGCATGTGTTCGAAACATTACTTAGCTAAGTAGTAGCCATACCATACTTGCCTCAAAATGCCCGTTTACCTAATACATATACAATAGCATAATGCAATATGTATCAGCCACCTTTGATTCTAAGAATTTTGGCATCAAATCAAGACGATATGTCTACTTCATCTATTTTTCATTTCAAGCAATACTAAAATAAATTTAAAAGCAGCAACAATAACGCGTAAACGCTATATTATTGAACTATGTCAAAGCAAAAAGACCAGTGTTGCCAGGTGCTAGCCAAGCCAGTCCAGTATACTACCACCGGCTCAAAATTATACTACTTTATAGTACAATTTTCGAAAATATACTACATTTTCACACTACGCTGTAAAACTGTCAGATCAAAGGTTTAAAGCATAGAAAACAGTTATGTAATACAGGCAGCAATGGCAGAAGCGTTTTAATTTCGACTCAAAGAGTTTTTTACACAAGTTAAAATTTCAATGACTTTTTAAACCATCGAAAACTTAGGCATTTTGCCAGTTTGTGTATGGTTTACCCTTCCCGTTGCTCTCAACCGTAAGCAAGTTCAAATTTAGATGAAACTGGTTTCGATTCGACTTTTCAAAATACATGGGCTGGGTGGGGCCTAGGGGCCTTACCGACCCCAATCCGGCCAAGTTCTCTCACTACGCCGTCCAGCCCCCTATCCCCTCCAGCGGAAAATTTTGGCGATTTTTATGGAAAATCTGCGATTTAACAGCGATTTTTGGCCTTTTTTGGGAAATCGGCCTCCCCCTAGACAATTTAAGGCCTCCGTCCAGTAGTGATGTAAAAAATTAATTTAATTGTAATTGAAATTCGCATAATTGGCCCGTTTTTAATTTCAATTCAATTAATTTAATTTAATTGAAATTCAAAAGTTGTGCCATAATTTAATTGTAATTTAATTGAAAATCGCCTGGAATTTCAATTATATTTTCAATTATTTCCTGTTTTGAATGTAAGGAAATGCGTAAGTATTAGAGGCTCTAACGACTTCAAATAAGAACCTATTTAGGGTTGGTCACCTCTTTAGTAGACTGACCGCACTATGTTTTGTAATATTTTATGCTCTGCTGTTTATTTGGTAGTTCATAAAAGTCAAAACAGTGATTATTGTATAGTGGGTTGACACCCCTTTTTGGCGAAGGTTACCTAGGAAGTGATGATGTTGCTAAAAATGCTGAAAACCTAAACCTTTAGGTTATGTACTGATACATAATAATGAACTAATTATAAATTTCCACCAGAATGCCATTTTATGCGTTTATAATAGGCAACTTTCTAAAAATTTCTCGCCTGGTTGGGCAGCAGGCTAACCAAGTGTCTCTAAGCTTTTACGTGGAAATTTTTCTAAGTCCTGGACTCCTGGGTCACTGTCACTGTCTTTTAACAGCAAAAATACAACAATTTTCAAAAAATTGAAAAAAAATTGAAAAAAATTGCATAATTGAAATTTTCCATGGTCCCATAATTTAATTGAAAATATAATTGTAATTGAAAATAATGGAAAACTATTTCAATTAATTTAATTTAATTTAATTGAAATTAAAAACTGAGCCCATAATTTAATTGTAATTGAATTGAAATTCAAATTCCATAATTTTACATCACTACCGTCCAGATTTTTCCGCCCATGCTTTGTATGTAGGTACAATTTGTTCCGGTTCCTAAAGCCTAAAAACTCTACACCCAAGCCGGAAACTAAGCCTAGCGCTATTTTCTACGGATGGGATCCAACTTTACTTTTACTAAGACGTGACATGAAACTGTATTTTTCCTTTGGTTGACTATTGAAGTCATATTTTGTTGAATATCAATCAAAACGGTTAGAAAAAAATTGACTCTGACCAAAAAGGCATACAATCACCGATTTATTTTAATTTTTCTCATAGAGAATAAATAATTATGCGAAATTAGATATTTAGATGTGAAATAAGGAAAAACCTGTTTTAAAACAGAAAAACATGGACGAGTTTCGTCAAAAATTGGGAAAGATCAAATCTGAAATGGAAATGATGAATTATACTACGTTTTATACAATACTACAAAATCTAAAGTTTTACTACATTTTTATACTACATACTACAGCCGATTTTTCGATGCTTTTCGAAGGTCGATTATACTACAGGTAGTATTATTATACTACACCTGGCAACACTGAAAAAGACTAAAATTCCACATTATGTTTTGGCGGGAAATTCAAACCATTTGTTAATAGGGACACGAATGTCTGGATCGAAATTTTCACCTTTTTCGAATTTTTGCCTAAATAATCTAACAAAAGTTTATGTAGATTACACATAGTGTCATTTACAACAGTTTGTACTGGTGGTGTGGTGCAGATGGCGTTCGTGAGAGAGTAGTGAGTAAGTGGCTTGTTGAGTGCGGTGTGACCAGAGACGACCAGAAAACGGGTACGATGTGGAATTAGTGAACCTTTTCCCCACCGAATCATTACTCCCCTATAACGGCGAAAATGTCCGGATAGTCGAATAGTGCCGCCGTGTGATTGATACAAATCTTTCACTGCCTACGTACAGTATCTTCGTACAGGTTACAAACTAAACGTGTTTCTAAACAGAGCAGAACGTGTTTATTTCTTTCAGTAGACTGCCAAATGGTTGAATCGAAACGAGTGATAAAAACAAAGACAAAAGTTGATTTGATGTATTCAGAATCTTGAGGTAACCACTTGTCTGTTGTCGACCGGTCTCGGCTCCGTTCTACACACCACCAATCGTCTGTTTTCCATTCGCTGTCGTTTGGCCGGCGGTGGACTGAACTCGCTGTCCTCGGGCTCGCGCACGATCACTGGCTGTTGCTGCGTAGGGCTTCCGGCCCGATCAACTGATTTCCTTTGCGCACTCACTCTCTGCGCAGGTGCAGGTGTTGTGGGAGAATTTGATTGCACAACCAGCGGCGCCACTCGACGCGACTCCAGTGAACCGGCAGTACTGGACACACACGACGCGGAGCTGGTGGTCGCAGACGCTCTGCTGTCTCCTTCTCTCTGAGCCGCTTCTGCAGTGCCGTCGGTCCGTCGCTGTCTCTGGAACTACAACACAGCTATACTCTACTCTACGTTGGTTTGGTTTGTGTGAGCTTGGTACCTTGCGACTGAAATAAATGAATAGGACGATGCCGGTGACAACGATCAGGAGGAAGAGACCAACGATGGCAGCCAAAAGCACGCTTGTGGTGCTCTGTGACTTCTCCAGTGCTTGCAGTCTTTGCGACAATTGGTAGGACTCTTCTTGTGACATTCTACAGCAGCTGTTCTACACCACACAAAAACAACAATGATTAAGTTGTTGTGAGACTTGACCTTTTGCTCTACCTACAGTACTGCAGCAACATTACGTGCACTTGCGAAGCTACTGTATCTTGCGTGAAATTTTTGATTGGACGCTGATCAAGCTCAGTACGTTCCACAAGCAGATTACTTGTTTTCGTGCTGTTTCATACGTAAGTATAGGTGGTGATGTTAAGCTAAACATTACATTGTATGTATTACAGACGCTGAAAAGTTTTCTGGTTTAGGTTTATCTATTTAAGTCCTAAAATTTAGAAATGCGATCGATTTTCTCGCAGATCGCCAGCAAACCGGCTGGGTATTTTTTAAGTTTATGAAACTGATCTTTAGAAAGAAAGCAGGTCAACTGTCGGAGAAACAGATCTGCACAGCTCTAACTATGCAACCCTACCAGTTGACCGTGCCGTGCACGTATGTACAATGTATCTTTTGTAGGTCTTGATAGAGAGATCAGAAGAGCATTACTTTACGCCAACACCCACAGCTGATTTGGTATCTGTCAGAATTCATAAGACAGACGTTCCACTCGGCGGTAGTGAACCGAGTGACAGTGCGCTTCAACATAATTGCGGAAAACCGCCAGCCAAGTCGGCACTACCACAGACAATGTTATAGTGGCACTATCAAATGCCGGTGAAAACAGCTGTTGCCTCACAGAATCCTGAAACAGATGCGAGCTCCTGCATACCAACCAACCTCAGCCAACACTTGGTACATTTTAGGCGTGAATAATGATCATCAATCGGACAGAAGAATCGGGTGCAATCAACTACTGACAGTTTGCATAATGCTGACTAATTAATCAGACCATAAGATTTATTCACCGTTCAACACCATAATAATTGATTCGGAAATAACTTAGACTTGTGACAGCAGCAGTTTAGTTTAGTGGTGTGATCACCGAATAAGAAGAACAGATAGATATTCCAAGTGTTACGTAAGTGTTGGCGCAGATACACAATCGCGTTCTCACGAGTTAGTAGTAGATAAACGACAAACAGTACTAACAACAAAACCGCTTTTAGAATAAAAACAGAAACACGTCGGATGGGAGCTAACAGCCAAACCGACCCATCCAGCAGACGTCTGTCTCCTAACAAATGGTCTGGGGCACACAGCCAAACGGTCTATTGAAAACTGGGGAACTGGGGTCTCACGTATTGAGGAGCTCCCCCCTGCCGAGCGAACGGGTTGGCACCGGGCGGCAGTCCGCCGGGCATCTGCGGCGGACCCACTGGCGGCGGCCCCGAAGGAGGAGCAGCCATCATGGAGCCTTGCGGAGGCAGACCAAAGCCGGGCACCGAAGTCGGAGGTGCCGGATGTCCGCCGGGCATCATCTGTTGCTGCGGGGGCAACTGCGGTTGTTGTTGCTGCTGTTGTTGTTGCGCATGCGCGAACTGCATTCCAGCCGGAGGATATCCCATTGCAGCAGTAGCAGTCGACATCACTTAAAAATTACGTAGCAGAGAAAAACAAAAACAGCTTCACTTAAAAAAATGTTTTTAAGCTTGTTCCTTAATTTTGAAGTGGGCAATCCTCAAAAGTTGGCAAGACAGGAAGTGAGAGAGCAGAGTACCTGGCGCCTGTGGTGGATAACTAGAGGCGACCGGTGCAGGAGGATGTTGGTAGGTCTGCACGGCTGGTTGTCCTAAGGGAGCAGTAGTGGGAGGACCCGGAAACGCCTGCGAAATACTCTGAGGAGGCTGCGGCTGGGTGGCGGCTTGCGGAACTGCACCGGGTGCCATGAACATTTGACTGGCTTGCGGCGGGGGCGGCGGTGGAGCTGCGTTCGATACTTCCGTGGAGCCGAATGCCGGAGGAGGAACGTTGTTGTTAACCACAGCTGAAACCATTTACAACGTCCCAAAACGTTACAATAAGACAGTGCGGCCTGTTCCCAAAAAATGCACGTCTCGTCTCATAAGCTCACACCACCTGTGCTTTAGTAATACACTCTCTCGATTAGTTCTGACTGCACTTGTAGAGGACACAGCACGCCAACTACTCTGCAAACCGTAGATGGGGCGAGAAAATCTGGAGTGGAGTAGTTGACCAAGGAGGAGTAGGTCGGTTTCTCAAAATTGAAGCCGAAAAATCGCTATAAATTGCCGATTAACCCAAAACGTTTCGGCATGGGGCTGGATGGCCGAAGAAGGGATGTATGTATAGCCAAGTTCCTGCGCGCGCACGTATGCTGCAAATTAAATATTCAGTTCAGGAAAGCGCCCGATTACTACTGGTAACCAGCAAAATACAACACGCAAAATTGCTATTGCAAATTTGGAAATGAAACGTATTAGAGTTTTTATGAACTGCTGATTAAAATCGCTCATACGCTTAGGTCTACACACTGCAGAAGAAACAAGAGACATAATAAAGTGGATGCCTACTTGGAGCTGCTGGAAAACCAGCGTTGACTTGCTGATGCACAGTCGGCTGAATGGTTGCCACAGTTTCTGTCTGATGAGTTTCCAAAGCGCCTGCCGCTCGGTAAGACGCCTGACTGTTGGGAGTGTCCGGACGAGAAACTGAAACACCACACATTAGTTATTTAGCACACGCACCATCATACATGTACTAGGGGGGTTTGGGGGGTTACCCCCCTGCTGGAAAGGCCAAACCCCCCCTCACCCCCCCCGAGACAGGTTAAGGGACCCCTCCCCCGACCAAAAAATACAAGTGGTGGTAGTGGCTCCAGTATTAACCAACTGGGTCAGAAATAACTAATTTTTAGCCTAAAATTCACTTGAGAAGCCTTTGGAAACCGAATTTGGCGTTTCCACTGCTGATATTTAAGAAAAATCGGTGTTTTTGGAAGCTCTTTTTGTAATTTTTTGCTTGTTTTTAGCTTTAAAACGCTATTTGGCAGCTTAAAATAGCGATTTTTAGCGTCCTTACTAAAAAAAACGTGCTAAAAACGCATTTCTAGGCGTTTTGGAGCTTTTTGAAATTTGGGACCCCCCACCTGGGCGAAACCCCCCCCTCGACCCCCACCTGAGGAAAACCCCCCTACCCCCCCTCCCCCAGGTCGGCCCGGAGCTGTTACATGTATGCGCACCATTCATTCATACACGCAAACTGAGTGCTTCTTCTTGAGGTCATGTACCGAACCCATCCAAAATGGTAAACAACCCCACCTTAGAATTCTATTTTGATTAACCAGACTATGTAAGCATTGCGTTGCGTTAGACATACACGATTGAAAAGTTTTTCAAGACAAGTTTTTAAGTAGAAGCGACCGAAAGCAGGTTTCACTGGCTTACCCTGCTGCAACGCAACTCCGTGCTCAGCCGGAGGCAAGCTGGGTGCCTTTTGTTGTCGCAGGTCGGGTTCGTGTGACGGTGGCACTACCGGAGCCGGAGGCGTCGGTTCGGCATTAGGTTGCGGCTTCTCGTTCAGAGGATCAAACTCACGGCTTGTGTCAAACACCTGATCCACCTCTTGTTTGATATGATCAGACTCTTTTTTCAGATGTCCCATTTCAGCTCGTTGCAGTTCTACAATTCTATAGTCTCTTCTTTCGTACGGTCCGATTGCAAAGCACCTGCACGCTTGGACAGGTCCGGATTAGAAGAGTCGACAGACTGGAGCAAATCGAGCACACGAATGCTGCGGTCGCGGATCTCTTTCAACTCCCGGCTCACGTCTCTTACTTCGCTGGCGGCCAGAGGGGGCGGCTGCCCATTAACTGCAAAATCTTGTCGGTACTCAGGGTTAGCGATCGACCGGAACCAACTATGAGTTGGGTTAACCAAATGGAAATTGCAAGCATCGAAAAATTCACATCGCATATTGTAGAACACAACTTGTGTATTTTGTATAGGTCAGAAAAAACAAGATTTTTAACTGCTATAAAATATTAATATTTTAGCTAAACTAGGAGTGTTTACGTACCTGTTTGCCTACAAAACTTTTATTGCTGCCAATCAATTAACTTGTGCCAAATAGTCTGTTTAGAAGTTAAGATGGGTCCTTTCAAAAAGAAACATCCATTGTTGAAAATTTCAATGTAAGACTTTTGAAGTGAGCTCAGATCAGAACTACTGTAAAAACACTAGCTACCATTTGAGCTAGAGAAAATGAGAAATAAACCACATATCTGAAACAAGACTAGTGCTTTTAAGAAGATTATTGCCCAAAACACAGTTTTTAGGTGACATTTTGATTGTTTTCAGTGGAATGAATCGAAATCTAGCAGATTTGCTTCTGAAAGCAATAAAAAAACCCAAAAAGCTGCGGTTCCGGCACCCCTGATGGCCGGAACCGAAATTCCGGTCGATCGGTACTGAGGGTGCAACGAGCGGGTTACGGTCTTACCCAATAGAGTGAGACGCAGCGTTCGGTTACTCTGAATAGCAAATGCCAAATCACTGTCGTCCCCGATTGTTACCAGGTCTCCATCTAAAAATAGACCGTCTTTTTACCGGCCTCAACAGTTCAGACAAATAGACGAGAGAGAACGCCATTTCAGTTCTGAAACAGGGAAGGCATCTTTGCGATTACTATTTATTTGTTCTTGTTGGACGTCGAAAGGCATCGGTCCATGGTCACTACGGAACTAGTGCAGCCAAGAAAGAACGTGTCAAGGATGCCACCAACATGAGCAGAAAGCTGGACGGAGGGAGAATGACCACCAAGCCCCTTAGGTCTTTTACGGAAAATTTACTTTAGCAATAGATAGGCAAAATTATCGAAACAGGTAAGCCAAAATGCGTTGAAGTATGTTAAACGAAAGCGCACCTTTTAGCCTACATGGCTTCACAACATTGTTCGGGATATGGGAACCATACATGGGCCGCGCCGCCCCGTAAGGGGGTATACCCCTCACCCTTCGGTCGGCCATACCCCCCCTCGGCCGGCCATACCACCCCCTCGGCCACCCCCCCTCCCGGAGGGAGGAAAATTTCGCATATTTAAGGCAAAATAGGCGTTTTTTGGCCTTTTTTCGGCCCCCCCCCCCGAGGTCTCAACCCCCCTACCCCCCCTCCGGATTTTTCCGGCCCATGTATGATGGGAACGAATTCAAAAGCAGAGGTGTCAGCCCAACAGCTGTACGCAAACGACTTGATGCATTCAGCGGGTAAGAAGAAAAGTGACTAGTCAGTACCTTCATCAGTATATTTCAAAGTGACGTTGTCCAAAGAAGAGAGTTTTCCTTTGAAGATGCGCTGCATCATAACGATTAACTCGTCGTGCGTGATTTCGGGATTGTGAAAGGGAACTTTACGTATGTCCTCCCCTAACGCTGCTTTGATTACCAACATATTGCCCGGGAACTCTTCGTGACTGTTCTGCTGATACTGCGTCATCGATGGCATATCTCCTATCTAAATGGTCAAATCAACAGACTGTTGAAATAAAACACTCCTAAACTTAACAACAAATATGTATATGCGCCGGAAAAATCCGGAGAGAGGCATAGCTGACTGAGGGGAGAGGTAAGCCCCATGCCCATGTACAGACATGGGCAAAGGGGGGAGGCTGAGGAGGGGTTGGCCCCCCATCAGGCTCTGATCTACCCCCCATCAGCCGGCCGCTACCCCCCATCAGGAATTTTTGGGAAGAATTTTGTATAGAAAATTATGATAAAAATATGCCTGGAATAGGCGTAAATGAGCTCAGAATAGCTAATTTTAACTTATTTTAATGAAAAATAAGCCAAAAAAAGCCTGATTTTCGTCAAAAATCGGACTTTTTGGCTTACCACCCCCTCAGCCCCCCATCAGGCGCTCCTACCCCCCTCAGCCCCCCCTCAGGAATTCAAAATTCTACCCCCCATCAGTAGGGACCGGCAACGGCGGCCATTTTTGCGCCGTACCGCGTGCCTAATTTTCTTCGCACGTTTTCACCACATTGGTGTCGCGGTCGTCAAAATCATCTTTTTTTAAAAAATGCGGCTAGAAAAGCGCGTTCTTTTTTTATGGTTATTTGTTTTGATTATTTTAACATAACTATTCACCCAAATCACCTTGCTATACGCGAAGCTGCGGTTGTTTTTGGCTAAAATAAGCTGAAAAACAGCGTCAGTGTAAAAAAAAGTTTATGATCTCAAAAGGTGCGCCCGACGGTAATAAAGAGGCATTGATCATCTTTCGTTTGAGCCATTTTTTTTCGGCATCGATGCAGCCAAAGATCCCGGAAATCAGATTGAAATTTTACATGGTTAAGCATAGGCGGAATTGGTATTTTTTCAGAAAACGAAAGTTTGCTCTTAAACAAAGAACAAATAAAAAAGGTGCGCCCGCTTAAATTTTAGTTTGGGTGTTGCTCTTACTCAAATGACTGAGCATTGGTCTCCTAGGTCCGCCAAAGATCCCGGAAATTGGGTTAAAGTTGATGAGGTCGATAAAATTAGGGGGTATCGAATACGAACGTATTGGGGATCCTGAGCAGCCCAAAGCCAATGGTTTTTATTTTGCTTCTTCACAATCCTTTAGTAGTTTTGCGTCTCTGCTAATCAATATAAGGTGAATCTTGCTCAGGCTTAACGTGTGTAGTCAATAAATATGGTGCAAAAGCGGAAAAAACCTGTAATCGCTTATTCGAGTTAACTTCATATAATTCGTTTTCATTTATATGTCAGTGGAATTTCTTCAAATTTTCAGCATTTATTCATAAGTATGATAGATATGTTTTGCCCAAATTTGAGTTGCATATTCCAACGCAAACAGGCACGGAAGGTAATCCAGTAACGAACGAAAGTCGGATAGGGTTAGGTGTAGCTGGGTGGGGGGAATCAGGGAAGGTCAGAAATGGACTATATATTAATTAATTAACTTTCTTATGACTATACGACTCCGGAACGTGCCCTATACTGATGCATACCCCTAGGGGTATTTTGATATTTGAAGAACAAGCCCTCAGTAGCGTGCCCTGTACTGATGCGTGTCTAGGGTATTTTTATATTTGGAAAACAGTCCCTCCGGGAGCGTGCCCAATACCGATGCGTCCCCTAGAGGTATTTTTATGTTTTTAAAACAGGCCCTCCGGAACGTGCCCTATGCTGATGCGTCCCCTAGGGGTCTTTCTATATTTGGAGAACAGGCATACATGGGCCGGAAAAATCTGGAGGGGGATATGGAGACCTCGGGGGGATACATGGGCCGGAAAAATCCGGAGGGGGGTAGGAGGGGGGGGGGGAGAAGACCTCGGAGGGGGGTCCCCCGAAAAAAGGCAAAAAAAACGCCTATTTTGCCTTAAATAAGCGAAAATTTCTCCCTCCGGGAGGGGGGGTGGGGGGGGGGTTAGCCGGTGAGGGGGTAAGGGGGGTATACCCCTCCGCCTCGGCCGGCCATACCACCCCCGCGGCCACCCCCCCCCCCGCCCGGAGGGAGGAAAATTTCGCTTATTTAAGGCAAAATGGCGTTTTTTGGCCTTTTTTCGGGGGGACCCCCCCCCCCGAGGTCTCAACCCCTGGGTCTGGGGGTCTGCCCCCACCCGACTTCGGCCAGCCCCCCAGATGGGGACCCCCCCCCCCCGAGACGATTTCGCCGACCCCCCCTCCGATTTTTCTGGCAAGTAAATAAATTTTTGAGCAAATTTTTGCAATTTTTTACACTTTCAGACACAAAAATTGCCAAAATCGCCTGCAAAACAGCACTTTTTAGCTGTATTTCAGCCCAAATAGCGATTTTTGGCGATTTTTAGCCCAAAAATTGCGAATTTTTCGATTTTTGAGTGTTTTTAGTGCCCTACCCCCCTCCCAAAATTTTGCCTCAGACCCCCCACCCCCCTCCCCCATCGGCGGATGACCTGTTACATGTATGGTCTCTAGGGGTACTTATATATTTGGCAAAACAGGCCCCCGTGGCTTGCCCCATGTTGATATAGTGATCATTAGATGGCTTTCAAATGATATACAACACGACCATTTTGGGCGATTTTGGAATTTTTCCAAAAATAATCGATAATCGATATTTATCGATAAATCATGTTAATTTATAATTAATTATAATCATTAAAAACATTAATTTTTGTTTGGGATCGGTTCCTGATTCCCCCCGCGCTATGCCTGATCCGGAATTTCTCACCAAAGTACAAATCGGAGGAAGTAGGGGGGCCAATCCGGGGGGTCTGGAATATTTCGGGTGGGGGCAGACCACCTGCTACATGTAATGTAGCAGCTCATCCTTGTCTGAAACTGTAAGTGTAGTGTCTGAAACTGTAAAAAAATTGTGCCAGAAACATCGGAGACGGAGAGTGGAAAAGATCGTTTTGGAGGGGGGTGCTCCCCTATCGGGGGGGGGTTGGCCCAAGTCGGTGGGAGGGGAGCAGAACCCCAGCCCCGCTGTTACGTATACAGATGTACCTGGAAAACACAGGAATAGTTCACACTCTACTATTCAGTTCTAGTTCGAGCTACCAAGGAGTTTGTTCGGTATATAAAGGTGGTAGACGCAGTCCTACAGTCTTGGTATATAAAAAATGTAAAAGAAAATCGCATTGCGATTAGAATGACACCGGTCCCATCAAAATCGGCGCAGGGATTCATGAGTGACAGTCTGATAAAGTACATCGGTCATCGGTATGCACGCTGCGGTCAACTTTCTAGGAAGAAAAGGTGGCACGCTGGGTGACGCAGTTAAACGGTCATAACTCGCTTATTATCCAACCAATTCCGTTCCGGTTTGTTTTGTTAGACTGTATAAAGTGTGCGCTTTTCAATTCTGAAGCCCAATTTCGCCTAGGAGCATTTTGAATTTTCGCGTGCCGGTCCCTACCATCAGCCGAAATGCTAGCCCATGTCTGCCCATGTAGCTATGCATACATGGCCGGGGTAGACATGGGCTAGTATTTTGGCTAAGGGGGTGATAAATTTTCAAATCCTGAGGGGGTAGCGGGGGTAGCGGCGGCCAGTGGCGTATCCAGGGGGTGTAGGGTGGGTACACCCTCCTTTGCTTTTCCGAGCTAAATTAGGTCCACCTACTCTACTGCTGCTGCTAGTACTACTACTACTTAACTTACTAGTCCTACCTAGCTTTTTTGTTACCTAAGTTGTTACCCAACCAACGTTCCGAAGTTTATTAAAAATCGAATCGAGAAAATGGTGTTCCACACAAAAAAATTAGGGCTACTACCCAACACTGAACCAAACACAACAAACAAAGGAGCGCAAGCAACTAATAAACACAAAAACTGAGTACCGGCCGTTGCGAAGCCTGGCGGATAATGCCACGCACACGTTCACGAGGACAACAAACATCCAACCGTGCTCCCTAACCCAGATATATCTCAGCCGTGTTTAAACGGCGCGCTGCGCTGCGCATAGAGTTCTCTACATACATGGAGAAGGCACATACAAGTAACAGGGGGTCTGGGGGGTCTGCCCCCCACTCGACTTAGGCCAGACCAACCCCCCGGATGCCCCCCCCCGAGACGATTTCGCCGACCCCCCCTCCGATTTTTCTGGCAAGTAAATTTTTGAGCAAGTTTTAACAATTTTTTACAATTTCAGACACAAAAATTGCCAAAATCGCCTGCAAAACAGCACTTTTTAGCTGTATTTCAGCCCAAATTAGCAATTTTTGGCGATTTTTAGCCAAAAAAGTGCGATTTTTTCGATTTTTGAGCGTTTTTTAGTGCCCAACCCCTCCCAAAATTTTGGCTCAGACTCCCCCTGCCTGCCGGCGCCAGACCCCCCAACCCCCCTCCCCCTTCGGCGGATGACCTGTTACATGTATGAGAAGGCAGTGGTAAAGGTAAGTTTGGTCGCCCGAAAGTCTAACGCGGCCAGGCAGAGCGACCAAGGGGCGGGCGGCCACTGGCCGATCGATTTGGCGGCACACGGCCGCTGCCTCTTCTGTTTTGCGCGCCATTGTGAGCTATAGATGTATTAGACTTTCGGGTGACCAAACTTACCTTTTCCGAAGGCAGTTGCTCCAGTAGGCCTTCGCGCGTTATCCATGTAAGGCCAACTGGCTAGCTGCCCTGTTGTGGCTGTGGAGCGGCCAACGCTGCCGCCGCGCGGCAGCTGGTGGGGACCGGGCCGCCAGTCCAGTGTCTTTTGTTTGCTGGCAGCCAGTCGGGCTGGACCGCTGTTCTACGCGTGCGTGCGTGCGTGCGTGCGTGCGTGCGTGCGTGCGTGCGTGCGTGCGTGCGTGCGTGCGTGCGTGCGTGCGTGCGTGCGTGCGTGCGAAACTTTTTGAAATATGGAAAATCTCTACTCTAAACATTTCCAGTTCTCATACATCCAGTTCTCATACTCATACATCACAAATAAAACATCTCTGCTCTGAGCTTCCAATTTCAGATTGAACTAGCAGAAAATGAGCCAAAGAAACGTTTGCAGTTTTAAGAGCCGGTTTTTCTAAGGGTCGACTCTTCCCGGACAAATCTCAACTTTATGTCTCCGATTTGGTTAAAATTTTGTATAATAATTTTGGTATAATTTAACCTAAAAAGATGTTTTATCACCTTCCCGGTCGTTTTTGTGAGACTCAATTTTTCGACCGAACCTCAGATCTCAGCTTATAACTCCGGAACCAGTGAACTTATAAACTTGCGGATTGCATATTTATAATCACATGAGCGTTTTCTTTCAAACGATGCCCTACATGACCAAATTCGAGACAAAAATTTTTTTTCGAACCCCTTCTGGGCCAAATTTGACCCCCTCAAAGGTATTGACCCCCATTTTTTTATTTCATAAAAATTTAGCGCTATCTATTCACTTTTGATAGCACAAAAAAAATCGAGAAAAAAATACACATCTAATTGAGTTTTTGGGCCTTGAAAGTTGTCAGGTCGAAAATTTGCCCAATAAAAGATTGCCTTTGTAAAGAGCATATCTTTGTCAATTTTGAACCGAGTTCAGTGATTTTTTGCACACAAATTGCACTGTGTCCCTGGCACATACTGCACAAATCTGACCTTGCTGGCTCTTGCTTGGTGCCAGTTCTACGCTTCTTGGTCACATTTCAAGATACATTAGTTTACAAAGCAAATACAGGGTGTCTCAAAAAAAATGATCACATTTCTTTTCACTGCCATTTCCGCAAATTTTGACCAAATAGGCTGAAATGTGGACCATAGGTGCCCAAACTCGGGCAATTTTATGTGTTAAAATTTGGTGCACTAGGCTTGACCAATTCTCGAGAAATTTCAAAAAAAGTGAAATTTGGTAATTTCAATACCAAAAGCCGGTCACCGAAAAAACGTTACATTACATTATCGCCTAAACTCTAACGATAGCGTTGGAGTTCATGCGTCAACTTTTTACACACGAATTACCCTGAACTTCTGCGTTTACACTCCAAATTTCATCCAATTCCGTCAAAAATTAGAAAAGATATAGGAAAAGGAAATGTTTCCATTTTTCGGTGACCGCCTTTCGCTATTGAAATTACCAAATTTCACTTTTTTTGAAATTTCTCGGGATTGAGTCGAGCCTAGTGCACCAAACTTTAACACATAAAATTGCCCGACTTTTGGCACCTACATTGTATGGTCCAAATTTCAGCCTATTTGGTCAAAATTTACGGAAATGGCAGTAAAAAGAAATGTGATCATTTTTCGAGACACCCTGTAGAATTTCCTAATAATCTGCAGTATCCTCCTGATAATTCGACAGTTGCGACTTTGTTACTGTGTTTTTTGCCGTCTTTTCACTAGGTACCTACTACTATGTACCTACAACTAGACATCTATCTGGCCTGTGTCAAGGTTCGGTAGTGACAGAGACAGCATATTTGTGGTGTAAAAGCATAGATTGTACATGTAACAGGGGGTCTGCCCCCACCCGACTTTAGGCCAGCCCCCCAGATGGCCCCCTCCGAGACGATTTTTCCGACCCCCCGCCCTCCGATTTTTATGGCAAGTAATTTTTTGAGCAAATTTCAGACACAAAAATTGCCAAAATCGCCTGTAAAACAGCACTTTTTAGCTGTATCTGTATTTCAGCCCAAATTAGCGATTTTTTTCGATTTTTGACCGTTTTTTAGTGCCCAACCACCTCCCAAAATTTTGGCTCAGTCCCCCCAACCCCCTCCCCCTTCAGCGGATGACCTGTTACATGTATGATCAAAACTCTATGTATTGATTGACACTCCTGGTCACAGGCCTGGGTACGAGCAATAAACTTATAGTTGAATATGTAACTGCTGTACTGAGATCGATTGAAAGTGTTTTTGGCCACAAAAGTACATACAAGAGTAAGGCCGGTTTGCCTAAGTGATTTACCTCGCATGTATGTAACCCTATTGGGTTATCACTGGCTTGCTCTGGTGTACATGTGCGTTGTATAAAGTTGTTATTGTTGTTGTTCTTCAATGCTAGCACCAGCCGAACCAAGCTAATAGACAAGCTACAAGTGCACCAATAATTGACAAACATGGACTAGTAGTCTTGCTTACGGAACATTTTTGGTCTTCAAACAGAGGATAACTGTTGCAGATTTCATAAGTAATAACTGGTTTAGATAACTCCACTGTCAATGGCATAGTAATGCTGTCAGCGAAACAGCGAAACCACAAATATGCTGTCTCTGTCGTTACCGAACCTTGACACAGGCCAGATAGATGTCTAGTTGTAGGTACGTAGTACGTAGGTACATGTACCTAGTGAAAAGACGGCAAAAACACAGTAACAAAGTGGCAACTGTCGAATTATCAGGAAGATACTGCAGATTATCAGGAAATTCTATTTGCTTTGTAAACTAATGTATCTTGAAATGTGACCAAGAAGCGTAGAACTGTCGCCAAGCAAGAGCCAGCAAGGTCAGATTTGTGCAGTATGTGCCAGGGCAGGGACACAGTACAATATGTGTGCAAAAAATCACTGAACTCGGTTCAAAATTGACAAAGATATGCTCTTTACAAGGCAATCTTTTATTGGGCAAATTTTCGACCTGACAACTTTCAAGGCCCAAAAACTCAATTAGATGTATATTTTTTTTCTCGATTTTTTTGTGCTATCAAAAGTAAATAGATAGCGCTACATTTTTATGAAATAAAAAAATGGGGGTCAATACCTTTGAGGGGGTCAAATTTGGCCCAGAAGGGGTTCGAAAAAAAATTGTTGTCTCGAATTTGGTCATGTAGGGCATCCTTTGAAAGAGAACGCTCATGTGATTTTAAATATGCAATCCGCAACGCAACGCAATTTTAAATACGTTCACTGGTTTCAGAGTTATAAGCCGAGATCTGAGGTTCGGTCGAAAAATTGAGTCTCACAAAATCGACCGGGAAGGTGATAAAACATCTTTTTAGGTTAAATTATACCAAAATACAAAATTTTAGCCAAATCGCAGACATAAAGTTGAGATTCGTCCGGAGGTTAAGGAGCAAAAGTCGATTCCTAGAAAAACCGGCTCTTAAACTACGGTTCCTGGGCACGGTCAAAATCACCGAACCGTTTTCCCGTACCACGATGGGATCCGAATCCGAATTAACTGGGGATCCGATTCCACATTAACTTTTTTGAGGGCCGCGCCATGGACGACTACTGGACACGAATCGACCCCAACGCCCGTTTCCACAGTAGGCCTACTTTCAAAGGGCCGTATCTTTGGAACCGTTCGACCTACAATCAATATAAATACATCTTTAGAATCGCCAATGCGTGAGGAATTCAATTCCGTGCTGAAATCGCTTCCATAGTGACCATATAAAGAGTTCATTTTTTTCCATGGCGCAAATTAGGATTACCTAAGTGCAACTAGGCATGTGAGTACTTCAGTACTTTTAGTATCTGCTGAAACATTCTTGGCCGTCAGTCATTCTTGCTGTACACTCATTGAAATTGGCCGGTATAGTTATTTTATAATTCTTGATTGATCGTTTTGGTACTTGTTTCGCTCCCTGTTCCAACACAGCTTCCAATTATAAACTGTCCGTTTTTTGTTTCAAACTTTTGCTAAACTTATGTATTCAGAACCCCGCATATGCCAGGATGCCTATAAGTCGGTTTAGGGGGGCAGGCAGAGCACCTGTTACATGTATGAACCAACTCATGTTTGTGTCAGATACTAATCAATATCCATAAAGGATCCACTGCCAGACATTGTGCTTCATGCAAGGAACTTCTTGACGCAGATCAAAGTGAATCTGAGCTGCCTCCCCTTGAAATTGATGGATACTCTGAAAACATTAGCATGTTTCCGAGCGAAATTAATCGTGGTGGCTTATTTATCCCAAGTGCTGCCCCTTTATAATTGGAAGCTGTGTTGGAACAGGGAGCGAAACAAGTACCAAAACGATCAATCAAGAATTATAAAATAACTATACGGGCCAATTTCAATGAGTGTACGGCAAGAATGACTGACGGCCAAGAATGTTTCAGCAGATACTAAAAGTACTGAAGTACTCACATGCCTAGTTGCACTTAGACGTGCGCAAGGCGTTGCAGGTGGCCCTGTCACCACCTGGGTCGGTTTTTGCGAGAGGAGTGTCTAAGCATTCTGTGGCCCGGGGACCGGCCTTGCGCACAGACTCCCTTTAGCTTCCCACCCGACGGTGGTACCCATTTACCTACTCACTGTCACCAGCTTTCGGTGGCCTGGGTTGAGCTTTGCGTCATCTAATTCCAGTCAGACTGGTTTTGAACCCACTACAACCGCTAGAGATGCAGGGGCCGCCGTGACTCAAGGCATCGAGCTACCCACTGAGCTAACGACTAGTAGCAAATAAAGCAATTAGGAAGCAAATATCAATAAGTAAGAAACAAAACTAGCCCATAGGTAGGCAAAAGTAGGGAGGGGCGTGCATGGGTAGGGGGTGCGGACAACAACCAACAGATCGACAACAGCTTGGCCTACGCTAACACCCGCGCACGCACTCACACACGCGAACACTGACCAGACCAGGCAAGGCGCTGCAGCAGACACGCCAAAAAATCGATAACATCTGGATTACTACAGCCTGTTTCTAAGTTCAATGAATAAATAGATTTTTGCGAATAACTTCTTACAGATGCGTCGGAGGGTTTTGGGCTTCATGACCAAAGTTGTAGAGGGGCTTGAGCTCTGGTTGAATTTGCATTCTAATCTGTGCAACGTTGCTTGGTAATCCTAATTTGCGCCATGGAAAAAAATGAACTCTTTATATGGTCACTATGGAAGCGATTTCAGCACGGAATTGGATTCCTCACGCGTTGGCGATTCTAAAGATGTATTAATATTGATTGTAGGGCGAACGGTTCCAAAGCTACGGCCCTTTGAATTTAGGCCTACTGTGGAAACGGGCGTTGGGGTCGATTCGTGTCCAGTAGTTTTTAGTTGTCCATGCTTTTAGGGCTCGATCAATAAAGCGAGACCGAGAAAGTCTTAGCTAAGTTGGACTATGCGCAAAACTCGTGGGGATTGTTGTGAATTCTAATACTAATAATAATAATATAATAAATAATGAATTAAATAGAGTCCGGAGTCGTATAGTCATAAGAAAGTTAATTAATTAATGTAGAGTAAGATTCCTAAGTTTGAACGGGTTAACGAAATAAGCGGTTGTTAAAAACCAAGGAAGTGGGCGATTGGCTTTTTGCTTATGGAAACAAAACTACATGATCACTGGAAGAGGCACTGAAGGTTTGGTAAAGATCGCATGATCGGGAGAGGAGGAACGAATGTTTTTTTAAAACTCGGTAAGTGTTCAAACTTAGGGACCCGGTGCCTAAGTTTGAACGCTAAACGGTTTGATGCCTTGCTCAATGTTTAAACGGGTTTTCAAAGTTTGAACACTTTCTACGTTTAAAAAAAAGCTTAACAAACACGCTGCAACGTTGTTTTCCAAAAAACAACCACTTTATAAGCAGATAGCGGCATCAAAACGAAACAACGTAATCACTAAGTGCCCGACTAATCTTTCATGTGTTCTTCGCAGAAAAACGGGTCGTCCTCATCGATCTGCTCCTTGTAAAGCCTGTCAGCGCAATCAGAGCAGGTGAATTCCTGCACTGGACGATTTTGCTACCTTGCTGAACTTTGTTGTCGCAATAGTACCAGGTCTGGGCAAGAGAAGTGTCATCCCACTCACAGTTATAAGAGTAACAGGTGTTGCTATCACACTCGTCAGCATCTGATTCGTCAGATGAGCTGACCGTGGCAGCTCTAGCCCCAGATTTACGCTTTCTACCATGTAGCTTCTGTTTCTTGGCGGCAGCCGATTCTTCAGCTGATTTCAGCCGACTGGGTGCTTCAGCTGACGTTAAAATTTCGCCAGACTTAAACTTTTGGCATCTTTACACTACTATTTGAACTAGAAAGACACTAAAACAAATTTACACACCAGTTTAGCGTAATATGTCACGTTTGAGCCAAGAAATATGGAAATATAGGGGGTGTTCAAACTTAGGCACCTTAGGTACAATTTCATACAGACGAAGCGGTGCGTTGCAGAAAAAATCTGATGCCACAGATGAAAAGAGCATATATGAAAACCTATTGTCCCGCCGGGTGCCTATGCTGTAACACTTATAGGGAGCTTAGCGCAAGACAATTAAAAAATTAGGTGTTCGACTAGTCACCGTTTCAGCTGCTCCTATTCCCTTACAACTGATCTTTGTTACGCAAAAGCAGAGCAGCAAATAGCCAACACCCCACACCACCTGCCAACCTTGAATCAAGGTTATAGCGCTTACAGTAATGGAGTACGGTGGCCGGGACCTTCCAGTGTTCAAACTTAGGCACCTGTTCAAACATAGGAATCTTACTCTATAGTCCATTTCTGACCTTCCCTGATTCCCCCCAGCTAGGTACACCTATAACCCGAACCGACGAGTTGCGTTGTAAATTCTGGGAAGTACCTACGTCCTCGAATTAGGTAGGAAGTAAGTACACATACAGACGTGAGAACTCCACTCAGTCCGCCGCAATTCACCCATCGTAATGATTCTCATCGTCTACTTTGGTTTTTCTGTGCTTTCTTGTAGATGACTGCTAAAAGAGGACTTCAGTTGTTAGGCAGACTGCTGCTTTCTTCAATCCACAACTCTAACGGCTCATCGCGCTTATTCTCTGTCTTACTGCAGCGACATAAAAACGTTCCTTCAGTCTCAGCTCTTGCGCGCTGTTTTCATACGTCAGGTCGTTTTGCAATGCAGATCTCGTCGGAGCTAATGGGACCTGCCAAGTACTACCTTATTATTGCCTTATTTCTTCACTTCCAGTATGAAATGAAAACGAAAAACTGCATGCCGAGAGTTTATGGTGTATCAACTTCCGAATTTTACTGCAGCTAAGATTTGGTCGCTAAAGTCGATTTCACGAGGTTTTGACCATAACTTTTGAAATACTACCAGATGTCGGTGTGCTTTTTCACATAAATCGATTCCTCTCACTAAGCAGCGGATTATTCTGGTGGTCTCAATTCCTGGCAGTAATATGCAAAACGGAATTTATGGAAATTTAAACGAAAATACGAAAATCATAGGGTCTCATAAAAATGGCTCTTACTCTAGAAATACATAAGCTACGCCCGTGAAATCAGGGCAGCTTATAAACCCAATATAGTGCAATTTTATGTAGAAGTTTCAAAACCCTCGCTCAAAGTACGCGCGAGAATCCGATTTTCAAAGTTGGGAAAAAATCAAAATGTTAGCTTTGGAAATGAATAAATCCCGATTTTTTGCCAACTTTGAAAATCGGATTCTCGCGCGTACTTTGAGCGAGGGTTTTGAAACTTCTACATAAAATTGCACTATATTGGGTTCAAGCTGCCCTGATTTCACGGGCGCAGCTTTTGTATTTCTTGAGTAAGAGCCGTTTTTATGAGACCATATGATTTTCGCATTTTCGTTTAATTTCCCGCCAACATTTGAATTTTTGTGCTAAAACGCTAACACAGGTAGCTGGACTAATTGGGCACCTACCCTCCAAATTTGATTCCAATTCGTTGAGAATTGATCGAAAAAGAGTGATTTTAGTGAACCCGAAAAAGTGGAGAGGACATTTTTTGATTTTTTTTGCACTACTGTATATGTAACCAATGGTCTGATTGTGGCTTTTACTTTCGAATTCACCTAAAGCGCAGTGCACCGAAAATAGAGTAATTTTGAGGATAGGTTAATCCGCAGCTGAGCGAGACACGCAATTAAATTGAAAAATTATATCGAACTTGTGCTATTTTATAAGGTATATTGAAAAACATCGATTCTAAATTAATTTGAAATGGACTTTGATCATACATGGGCCGGGAAAATCTGAAACGAGGGGCCTGAAGTCGTTTTGGGTTTGAGTAGGCCGATTAACCAAAATCGCTGTAAAATTGTCGATTTTCCAAAAAATCGCCAAAATTTTCGGCGGGCAGGGGCATACATGGGCCGGAAAAATCCGGAGGGGGTAGGGGGGTCCCAAAAAAGGCCAAAAAAACGCCTATTTTGCCTTAAATAAGCGAAAATTTCCTCCCTCCGGGAGGGGGGTGGGGAGGGGGTATGGCCGGCCGAGGGGGGTATACCCCCCTTACCCCCCACCCCATGTATGGGCAGGGGTGGGTAGGGTGGCTGAGGAGGTGCCTTCGCCGGCTAGGGGAGACTAAAGTCCCAGGCCACGGCCAATGTATGACTTTAACTTAGAATTTGTCCGGATATATTTACTTTAGATTTTTTATACGGGGCTAACCGGTAGAAAGCGAGTTGCAAGTTTCCTTGATAAAGCTTTATTTTGAAGTTGTATACAATGAATACTGCACATTGTTGTGGGTGGGTGGATATGCGTAAGTACCTGAGATAACAAGCGTATCAGTTTCAGAGTTCGCGTGGTGTTCAGAACAACCGATGGCGATCGATACGAGGTGTACGGTAACGAAGGGGAGTCATTGCTGGATGTGGTGGTTAACAAAAACGTACCTCTGGATGGATTTGGTGAGTGGAGAATGTGGCTGCAGGTGTACCTAATTTGGATTGAAAAAGTTTGTAATGTATTGTTTTACGTCGAGGGGAACTGACAGTAGTAGTCCTCTTACTGTTGTACCATCGGTTATTCTATGAATTTCGACCAAACCAAAGTAAGAGATGATCGAAAAGAACTGTCGTAAGTTCAAGGTCCTTTGGCTTCTTAAAGAAAAAGGTTTTTCTTGTAGTACTAAGGTTTTTGCTAACAGTTTCATTGTCTTTGAAGATAGCAACTTTAAGACTCGTATGTGACGGACTGAAACAGGTCACACCTGAAAACAAAAAATCATACTAAACAGTACAGTTCTGCGCAAAATTGAAACGTTTTCTATGGTTTTATAGTCCGTGATCAAAATCATTAATGGGACAGGGCGTCTGGGGTTTGCCCACCCCCACTTGAGTCGACCCCCCAAGCCACTCCACCCGCCCGCCTAAAGCAGACTGTTGTTCCTGCACCCACCCCCAAATCGGTAGGCCCACTCCCAAAATTTAAATTTTCAGTTTTTGACTACCCCAACCATTTTTTCTTTCCCGTTCGTGTATGATAAAATTAGCTCCACCTACTCTTGAACAGCATTGCAGTGCTTAGGGAAGGTCATGGAGCTAGTTGTGCTCCTATATAGTAAAATCTTCCTGAGTAAGGTCGCAGTATAAAAGCCGCTTATTAGTTAGGTTAGAATGGAAAATTGTTTTAGGTGCCTGTGAAGCGACCTTAGCCTGCTCGACTTGTCATTGCATTTTTAAGGTAGGCTGTTCCTTCAGAATGACACACACTTACGGCTGTTGTTGTAAGGCTGGTAACTTTTTTGTGTTTTAGCAGGAAGATTTCGATAAACTGCCCGATGACATGAGTGATGAAGAATTAGACATGCTTGACTTGGCAATAGGATTGACTGATACGTAAGTGTTTTCTGTATCATTTGGTTGCTCGTACGAAAGGTCAGAAAAATAACTCTGGTTTTCAGGTCAAGATTGGGGTGCCAGGTGGTTTTAACGAAAGATATGGATGGCGTCGAAGTGACGGTGCCTTCAAATATACAAGACGTGAGAACGTTATAGTCTTACTAATTGTTTTACATGACTTTTTTCATAAGTTGACGGGTTTGCCCACTAGTTCAAACACAAGGTGTACGTTTTCTATAGTGCGTTTGTTCTAAGATGGTCTTTCTGTATAGAATAATTTAACGTACGATTTGTTAATAACGCGTACTGCGTTAAACATCGTGTAGATCAGTGTTAGATCGCTAACTGAATAAAATTTCCACCCGGTATTTTGCCGCTATTCGCTGCATGCGCGTGAATGCGTCACACCCCTTAATGTTCTTGAAGATCACCGTGGAAGTTTGAATTGTTCGGTTAGTTAGTGAAGATTATTGTCAAGTTCGAGACGTACCGTAGTTCTGGCCTCGTGTCTGTTGCGTTTAAATTTGCGTGTGAGTGTTTGTGTGTGGTGTGGTGTGGTATAGTATGGTGGCCAATGCATCGCAGTCAACGCAATCGGCGAGTTCCGGTAACGAAGACAGAAGTCTGTCAACGACCGAGTTGCTCTTTATAAACACCAGCAAACGTGCCATCGCCTACAAACTCAAGTCAAGTACGGCGGTTTGTCTGTCTGCCTATCCAAGCTCTCGAGGAATCGTACCAGCACAGAGCGAGCGCCCGGTGGTGGTCAGATGGCGTGCTGACGAGCCCAACCTGAAGGTTCCGCAGTTGCTCATGCAAACCGGCTTTGTCTACGGCAGCAGTTGGTCTGTTGCAGCGGCTCCGAGCTCCCGACGGAATTGGCAGCCCAGCTCGCCGACTAGTAGTAGTGGTGCCAGTGGAGTGCCTCGCATCAAGGTCTACCTGAGTCAACGAGGCCGCTTACCACGCGAGGACGCCACACAATCTCCAACCGATAGTGATATCTGCACTGCCCTTGAAGAAACACAACCGGATGACCACTTGGACGATGAACATCGGCTGGAAATGACTGGTTTTCACTTGAATCTGTTGGTTATACTGGCGATTATTGCTCTCAGTGATTTTGTATCGCGCCTTGCTTCGTTTAGATACTGCAACAATGTTGGCTAGTTGTGATAGACTTATCGTCTGGTCTTCGGGTGATAGTGTGTCTGTGACTGTTTGTCTGAACTTATTTTCGTATAATTTGCTCCAATACCTACGTCATCTATGTACGTAGTACTAGTATGTATGTGTATGTACTGTATATGTTAGTTCAATCGCGAAACATGGCGGTTACGCAGCAGGGTAGATTTTGACAGGCAGGTATTAGATTTCTAATGGACTCTTGTGCATTGTGTCCTGTGCCATGGCAGTTGCGCTTCCAAACATCTTAACACACTTTAAGCAAACTGAAATGGGTGAGCTGTCTTTGTGTTCTAAGCCGGTTCTGTCGAGACTGACAGTCAGTTGACCAAAGAGATGAGGCAGACCCACTTGTAGATGCAGCTTAGCACCGGTGGGTTGCGTCTATTTGTGATGCTCTCTTGAAGCCAAACTAATCTCCAGCTCCTGGCCCTCTCGCTCCAGTCATCGTGTTCCTACGCGCCAGCTTAGCAAATGAACTTTCTGGGATCGTTCATTTCGGCCGTAAAACCGCGAAACGACGACGATTCGATCGACCGTCTCAACTACTACTACACCGTCTTGATTATCTGTGTGTTCGCTCTTACCATAAGTGCCAAACAGTACGTTGGAGCGCCCATTCAATGCTGGGTGCCTGCACAGTTCACTGGCGCCTGGGAGCAGGTATGTGCCATGTACAGTGTACCTGGTCTTCTACGTACTTACGTAGGTTGCAGTATGCGGAGAACTATTGCTTCGTCCAGAACACGTATTGGCTGCCGTTACACGATCCCATTCCGCGCATCCACCAGCAGCGTGATGCCAAACAGATAGGATATTACCAGTGGGTCCCGTTTATTCTGGCCCTGGAAGCCATCTTTTTCTACATGCCGGCTATTCTGTGGCGCCAACTTAACTGGCAGTCAGGTTAGTTAGTGTAGTTATTTTATTCTTTTACCTCTAGATTGCGTCAACTACTTGCACTCCTCAACTTGCATTATTGATCATACGGTATCACTCAAAGTTGAATAGATACAAATATCGATTGGAACCGACCGGTTCCGGTATCACAAACATCTGTAGAAATCCCGATCTATTGCGTGTCATTTGCAGGCATAAATGTGCTGCGTATAGTGGACATGGCGTCGGACACGAAAAATGTCGAACTTGAAGCCCGCGAGAAGGCGGTGAAAATCGTTTGTCGACACATCGAAGACGCAATCGAGATGCAAAAGGAATTTAGAGGTTCGGGCGCAAAGACACTGACAAGTGCCATGGTGCAGTGCGGAAAAACACAAGGCATTTATGTCAGCATGGTCTACATTCTTTGCAAACTGCTCTACATCTGCAATGTAATTGGCCAATTTTTTCTGCTGGACGCTTTCCTGGGACCACGGTACATGCTGTGGGGAGCAGAAATACTCAGCGACCTGTTGAGGGGTAAAGAATGGGAGGAGAGCGGACACTTTCCCCGAGTTACTTTGTGCGACTTCGAGGTGCGCCAGTCTAAGAGAACTGAATGTTTTTATCTGGCACTCGTTTAGGTGCGAGTCTTGGGCAATTTACATCGGTACACCATTCAATGTGTTCTCATGATCAATATGTTCAACGAAAAGGTAAACGCGTCTGCCAGAAAAGGCCTTTCAAAACTAACACTAGAGGTAGCACTTTTACAAGTGGAAATCATCTTCAAAATTCCGTGGATTACTGTTTTTCGTTAAAACCGCTTGTAAACTGCGCCTTGCAGTTAACTTCTTTCCCTACCAATTTAGTAGGGTACGGTGTGTATTTTCAGTTGTTCCTCTTTCTGTGGTGGTGGTTTGTGCTGGTGGCCATAGCCAACGTAATCAATACGGCGTTTGTCATTCTGAACACCACGTCCTACGGCAGACGGCACTCGTATATCGCTCGTTACCTGAGGGTGTCGGACGCCATCCAGCCGGAAGACAAGTACGCAGTGAACAAATTTGTCAACCAGGCACTGCGGCCGGACGGAGTGCTGATGATTAGAATGATCGCCAACCACGCCGGAGACCTGGTCGCCACCGACATCGTCAACACTTTGTGGCAGAACTTCCGCAACAGACAGCCCAAACACCCGCTACTCTATGTGGACAATGCTGGCGCACTTAAGAACGATTCGCCAAACGACGGTTTTCTTGAGAAACTGTACCGGGAACCGACGGCGCCCAGAGACCAGGACACCATCCACTCGAATGTGTAGCAGCTACTATTTCTTGTAATGTGTACAGAGCATATTTTCACTCGGTACCAACAAAACGAACGTAGAACAGCTTTTATTATGTCTTAAAATTATTATACGATTTGCTATCAAATATCATTGTTAACTGGCAAGCAGTACAGACGGACACAAGTGAAACCAGACGTTGCGTAAGTACGAATATTGTCACAATTTTCTATGTTCGTAGCACAATCGACAGAATTCTACAGACAACAAAGATGGCACTTGGTACGAATTTTTGGCGACCGGCACTAGACGTACGATTCAGGCGACTTGCAGCAGGCAGAAGCTGACGTTTCAAAGCTGGACGCCAACGCCCTCACTAGACCGGTGCTGACAGGCTTGGCCACAGCTGTAGGCTTGGCAAACGGTCCACCGGCACCTTTGGCCAGTCGGAGCGGCAAATGCGAGTCGTTGAAAGCCTGCAGAGGAGGCGGCTTGACCACAGGGTAGTTGGCTTGCGAGTCAGAGAAGCGCACCAGGCCTCCGGACGTGTTGACCACAGATTCAGTTCTCGGCGATTCGTCGAAGATCGATTTAAGTCGATTCACGGACCAGCTGATCTCCGAGTGTCGTGGCTCGCACCGACTACCGATCGCGTCGGAGGAGAGACGTGCGGGAGGGGTTTTGAGCGGCTGCGGCGGCGGTTTCGGCGCCTGATCGGCAGCGTACAATTCACTTATTGCCTTGTAATCGTCTCCGCCGAGCGTCTTTCGACGCGGTCGGTCGTTGCGTCGGCAGTTGTAGCGTCGAACCTGCTCGCGAACTTGACCGGGCACCACTGGAATGTTGCGACCACGAGCCGTCGACGGCGACTCTTGCTGTGAGTGCCGGTTCAGCTCCGTCGTCTGTCTGTCGCGCGCCGATATTATCTCCACTGCCGTTTCCTCACCTGAAGTGGTTGCATAGGCATAGGCATAGGACAAGCATTTCTCGATATACAGCATACCGGTACCATAGACTAATCGTCTCGATCGAAACCTCAGGTATACCATGGTATCGGAACCCACTATCTTCGATATATAGAGTGCATGGTATTACTTGTTGGTCGATCAGCTTGCCAATCAGATACCTATGATACCGGTACCATAAACTGTACTATCGAACGGATCAGAGTTTTCCACAATTCCCTGACATTTTTACAAGCAAACTCACAAAAAGATTTCAAGCGCCTAGTGTTGTGATTTACTTGCATCTACAGCCATTTACAGTAGAAAAAGGTTGGCATACCCAATTATTTTCTAAAGGCAGAGAATTTGGTATTCAAAAGCGTATTTTAAAGGTATTCTGAGTATGTAGTTAACAGGAATTAACAGTTTCAGTGGTTTCAAAAGGCCTGGTTGGGCCGCTGCTTGACCAGGGCCAGAAAATTTTTTTACAACTTTAATTTCCATGACCCGTATGAACCATGAGAAATCCATGACCCAGTATAGATACGGAACATACCCCTCAAGCTGCGGCGTCGCATAGTTTCTTCGTAGGTCGGCGGAGACGGCTTCTTCTCTAAGTCAGTGGTTACGGGAGTGGTGGGGGAACGGACCAACGCTTGCACGGCAGCGATCGGCTTGCAAGTGTTGGTGGAGGACTGTCGAATGGCAGAGAGCGGCTTGGTCTCCCAACTGTACTGAGGTCGGGCCGAGGAGAGCAGAGAGCTGGAGGCGTAGGGTCGCTTGACGCAGTCGACTTTCTGCGCCGGCGACACAGAGACGGCGGCGACGGGCGGCGCGAACATCTGCCTCACTTTGGCTTGGTACTCGTGCGCGCGCGACGTTTCCCGACTGACAACCGGCGTCACGTCGTCTTCGCTGGACGTCTCGGTAACCGTACTCGAGTCGGCTGCTATCGACGTTTCTTTGAGAGCGTGCGAATGGAATGCAGGAAGAGGCGGTCGACTGCAGAGAGCCGGGGTGGACGTCAACATTCGACTGCCGTAGGCAGAGTCACTGTCAGAACTGGCCAAAGAGCAGAGAGAGCTGGCGCCGCTGCTGGAAGCCTCAGAATGGAGGCACTTGGAGACGGCCGGGTCGGCGTCGTTGCAGCAGATGACCAGGCGTCCGTTGCTGTCGGGCTGACCGATCGGTTCGGGCGAGTGCGAGCGCTGAGCGTGCAGTCCTTTGCGAGCTCGTGACGCCTTTCGGTAGATGTTCTCGCGACTCATGTAGCTCGGTCCGGGCGACTTGTCCACGAACGCGCTGTCCGGAGAGCTCTCGCCACTGCTGCAAGGCAACGGCGACCGTTGATCGCGCGACAATTTGCTATCGTCGTCGTCGCTGAACACCAGATGCTGGCCGCTCTGCGATCGGTGCAGAGTGCCCAGGTCAATGCGCTTCGAACAGCGGAAGGACGACATTCTCGGACTGGCCTCCGGCTCGGCGCTCGCCTGCGACTCGCTCTCGTGTGAGTGCCAGCTCTGACTCATCAACGACGTACGGTCGAGCGTCGAAATGGCGCGGTGGCGCGCCGAATCGGCGACCGGCAGTTGGTGAGTGAGGCTTAGATTTTCGACGCTCTTGGCACTGGTCACAATGGTCACCAGTTGGTCATCCTCATCGGTGGAGTAGGTGCGCTGACTGGACAACGGTTGAATGGAGACAGTGGTGCAGAGAGACGAGTGGGCTGCACTGTCGTCGGTTAAGTAATGCACCTCCGATAAGCCCGAATCACGCGACACGTTCACTGGATGGTTCATAAGCGAGGACGAGTGTGGCCGACTGCCGCTCGGGGAGCCGCTACTGGCAGCCAGACTGTCCAACGAACTGGTCTCTTGACCACCCAACTGACCTGAAACCGACAAATTATCAACTACCTACGAAATCCTTGCTTGTAGGCGATACAAAGATGCATCACGAAGCAACTTTAAATACAAAAGCTGATACTTTGGTTCAAACACAGTGTTAGAGCCTGAGAGTCACCTGCAGCATTGCTCACTGAGTGGCTGCTGCCCTTTAAAACCTATTTTTAGGCTTAGAATAAGCATGAAATTGATAGAACAACAGTTAGAACTATTGATAGATAGATTAATGTACAATATATGGTCAAATTCAGCGATTTCCTCAAAAAATTTCTGCACTGAATAAAATTAACATTTTTCGAAACGGGCCTTCAAAAAAGCATTTTTAAAGTTTTTTGTAAAAAAGTCTAACAAAACAAATTACAATCAGGCACTTAATGCCATATAGGATAACGGTACCATACGTACGATACGTACGATATGGTACCGGGGCACAAGCTAGTGGTACCACTTGGTTTAGCCATAATCGTATAGTACATATGGTGTCGGTACCATTACACGTATGAACGTGTACCGGTCCAATACAGGTTATTTCCCTGACTATGTAACCCTAGGTAAGAGACCACCTTTATTATTATAATACTAACACGGAGCCCGAACGCTTAAGTGAGCCGTTTTAAGAATTCGACTATATACTGTATGTACCTACCGACTGAATCGGACTCTTCTTCTGTAGAATCCTGTTTAACCACCGAAATTGTGGTTTTGTTCTCTGGCGGAGTGCCGAACAAAGTCAACGTATCGGCTCCAAACAGATCTTGCACGCTGGAAATGCGCACTGGTACGAATCGAATCGAACCTGTGAGAGTGAAAGGACTCACTGGTCTATGAGCAGTTGTGCCAGTTGAGGAATGCGTTTTACGCTGTCCTGAATATCAGTTCCGCTCAATTTTCCTGCCGGTTTTTCGAGCAGACTGGGACCAATACACACCGATAAACTCTGACTGCTCATCTGATTGAACGATTGGTGTTCGGCTATGTGATGTAATACACAAAGTAAGTGGCGCAACAACTGATAGTTGGGCGGAGGAAGTTGGGACAGTAATCTATAAAAAGACACATGTACGTAAGACAGTGGTCCATTGTAGTTTTACCAACCTTCGAATAGCCAAGAGACGTTTAGCTGCATCGACCTCATCACACACGGCCACCCATTCGTAATACATATCATTAATTAACAACTTGTTGGGCAAATTGCGCAGGAATTCCTAAAAACAATTTGTACTCAGCAAGTGCGCAATAAGCTACGACAGTACTTTGAGCAAGGAAGCCGACACCAGCGGATTATGTTCCCCTTCCAATTGCACATCTTCTCCCACATCAATTCTCTCGCGGAGACCCCTAGCAGTGCTTTGTTTAGGCGGCTTGCGAAAAATGCCGTCCGTGAAAACACCTTCATTGAATATGTGACTCAGCAACGCCTAGAAATGGCACAATCTGGCTTGCAGATCGGTGCTCGTAAAACTGACCATGACTGGTTTAGGAACAGAGTTGTCATCTGTCAGCGAATGCAACGAATGACCGAACACTTGACCGGAGGGCGTCGGGGCGGCGCCCGAGTCGGCACTGTCCGAGCGCACCAGTTTCTTCTTGATCTGACTGTACAAGTGTCCGGGCGCGGCGCGACGCAGGCGCGCCTTGCGCGTCGACGGAGCTGCGCTGTGATGCACGCGAGAGCGCAGGACAAAGCGGCACTTGCTCGTGATCGGAGCGCCGGCCAAATCCTCCAGCTGTCGCAAACTCAACTGCTGCCCTTCGCCCGGCAGATAGTCTCGCACGTGCGACATCAGAATGGCAAAGGGGCATTCGTGACCGTACAAGGGATAGGGCGCGTTCTCCTTAGCCGAATGCACCCACAGCTGGTAGGAGGAGTCTTCGTTGAGATCGAACTCGATCAACGCCAAACGCAGCAGGTCGCGGGCGTTCTGATAGTTGTTCAGCGTTACTTTGCGCACCTGAAACAGCGCGTTGGCTAACTAGTAGATAGAAAGAGCTGTCTGTCTACCTCAGTAGAGTTCTTGGCCGCTTTGTAGTGAACGTTGACGGTGGTGACCTTGGGTCTTTCTCTCTGTTTCTCATCGTCAACCGTCTTCTCCAATAAATCAAACCACGAGTTACGTTCGGCCACGCTCCTGCAATAAACGTCGCAAACTGTCTCCACCACCTAGCCAAGGAGCCCGCCCGTCAGTTCGTTCGGCGGCCTGCCTTTGTTTGAATTGGCGCACAAAGGCAAACTTCTCGCTCGATTGAAATCGGCTTAGAACGAGTGGTGCAGAGCTCTCCAGTTTATATTAAACGGCCGCAACAAAAGCGCACCGGCGCCAAATACAGACAAAACTCACTCGAACTGCACTACATAATTGACGGTCGGCCAGCCAATCACAAAACACTTGTCAGCAGCTACGTGCACACATTCGGCCACTTCCTCGATACCGCCGCCTCGCATCCAGATCTCTCTGATTCTAATCTTCTCTTTCAGCTTGTAACTGCTGGCACCTCTGCAATTAATTCACTTACGCCTGTTGTAATCAAGAAACGAAACACTCATACTTTTCCTTTGCAACCAACAGCAGATCGCTGAACAGAAACAGGTACCTTTCTTGCGACTGCAGACCCTGCAAAATAGCATCAACTAAAATATGCCAGTTAGTTAGTTCAGCGGCCGGTCACAGGTCGCAGACAAACCCGAGTCCACAAAAGGCCGCAGGTATGGCATAAAGAAAAGAAACATACTGTGCCTAGATTGACTCGCGCCTCTTTGATGTAAGTCCTGACGAACTTTTCGTCTGCTTGCTTCTGGTTGACGTATCGAGCAGTGGCAGTCATGTCGTTGCAGTCATACCTGAAGAAGGACGCACACGTCACGGCACAAATGCAATGATAACAAACAGAGACTTTGAATTAGACACGCGTCCCTCTTATCAGCGCCTATTACATTGCTGTTCTGGCTCCCACGCCACGAGGCTAACAGCTGACAAAGGCGCTATTCTCGCTTTCGCAACCAGTGATAAGCATCGGTGTCATGTTGGACGACCAGGAATTAAAAAATCAGCTGCGCCAACGCAAGGCAAGCGTGAACACGATGAGCCAAGCCAAGAATGGGCAACGCAGCTAGATACGGGCACGCCACGCATTGCCCTATTACTACAGATCAAGGTTGGCTTTGGGCGCTGCCGGCAAAACGCGCATACCACCACACTCAGAGACCCAACTTGACAGACTGCCTAGTATGACTAAGGTGAACCACACTACCATCGTAACAAACTGCCCACACGCTCGCAACTAACGCGCACTCAAACAAGCCGCCAACGACCAGGTTTAAACGTTGTGCCGACTACATTTTGCAAATGACGTAACTGTTCTACTCGAGCTTTACAACAGCAGACCAGCACAAAAGCTCAGAAAGTTCAAAAACAGCGGGCGGCCGTGCCAAAAATTAGCGAGAATAACGGCGCAATACAGAGACGGCCTAGAAAAACGACAATTCCATGGCACCACCACGACAACCGTCGTCTTATCTTGACCCAAAGACCCACCCGTCTTGCCAGAGTAACAGGAGCACAATGACAACAAACAAACTGCAGAAAGAAAAGATAAACGGCGGGTTGTTGCGCACGATCCCGTCGACATCTGGCAACGATTTACGAAGGACGTCCGTACTACCAAGAATATAAGGACGGACTACTGAAATAAACTCCGGCGCCACAAGCCATATGGTTGCAGAAGCGAAAGCGATGGTTTGAGGCAGCAATAAAGCAGCAACTCTCAAGATCTAGCAGGTAGGGGCGGCTGGCGGAAAGCACAAGAAAACCTTTGCCGTGTCTTTCTTATCAAGCGACAATCTGGCGCTGCCAAAGGGTAACGTTCGCCGGTGTCTGCTCAGATAACGGTTCTCTTGCTGCCAGTTTAGTTTAGGGCACGCACGAAACAATCGCCACCGTTTGATTCGATGCATAACAACAGAAGATGATTCACCCCGCACGTCCACCCACTACTTCCTCCGTTCGGTAAGCACAAATACTAATCAAACGGCAAACTGTACCATGACGATTCGGAGGGCAGATTGCTGAGATCGTTAAATCCGCCACAACTTTTCGACCGCCTCTGACCAAATCGCACCATCTGAAAATAACGACGCAACATTTAACGGCCATCTGTGTTCCGCCGCTCGACTGCAACCAGTCAGACAACTACTCACCGTGTCAGATTGAATGTTAGCCGCCGCACAATCAGCCGAATTCAAATCGACGCCATTTTTTATATCCCAGATTTGCTCTAAACGCGATTCCAATGCGCCCTGAAAATGCACCGATCAAAGCCGAAACCGTAGGCAACGGCGCATGATAGGCCAATCGTAATTAAAACTGACGACGAGCAAAAACTGAACCCAGTTGAGAAAACCAGACACTGGGCGAGCCAACGGCAGGACAGTCAAGGTCGGCAAGCTATCACGCACACACACAAACGCCCAAAGATGGCACTAACCCAGCTGACACAACAAAAAGACTTTTGTTGCAAGCCTCCTTATTGCAGGTAATTACGCGCTCTTTTCTCAGGAGGACACAGAGAAGGGGCGCCAGTGACAGTGCGTTTGAAAGCAACGACCAGTCACCCGAATTGATACAGACGCGCACAAACGTCTCAACAAAACTTGACGACAGCCACAGATTGATCTGACCCACTACTGACTGTGGCGCATATTTCGGCCCAATAAACGAACGTAAAACAACAAGTAGAAATTTCGTCGACCTGACCAAACTAACCCAGAATCGCTGACAGTCAGCAGATCGTCGACATACCGATTGTTCCAATTGCTGCACCGCGTCCAGCAAAGCTTGTGGTGCCTCGATCGACTTGCTTCGACACAAGTTTTTCAGCTGACTGTGGTAAGCCAATATCCGCTCCTCCTGCAAACACTAAGCGCTATTGTTTACACAAAATTAACACGTAATTCAAGAACAACGACCGAGCCCGTCCGTCGGCAGGTTACGAAGTTTTAAACGACGCCGCATTCGGGGCGATAGACGCGCCAGGCTTCAGTCGATGACAAATCAGATTTGATTTGATAGCGGAAAGAAAGCACGTACCGGCGACCAGTAAGTTAGCGGAGGGGCCACGGCCAGCATTGTCGGCTTGGTTTTAAGAAAGCCGTTACAAAGTCGGCGATCACCAAACGACAAACACAGCACTGTGCACCGTTGGGCCGAGTAAACAAGTGGCCGCCCGGCGCGTCAACAACTGGCCGTTGGTCAAAACTGGAACGAACCGCAGACTAGAGCGCGACCCGTTCTTAAATTGTCAGCTACCAAGGCCGTTGCCACTTGGTTTGATCGCCACAGGCTACTAATGGCCAATGATCTCCGAGAAGTCGATAAACAACAGCTTCCCCTCACAACAATGAACAGCACTTACTCTGTCCGACACAGAGCTTCTGGAGCGATAGCTCAACGGATGAGGCAAACTGTTCGGCTTGCTACTTTTAGAGGGCAAACGAGCACTCGATCGTTTATCACTGATCTTTCCGCGACCGTAGTAATGGGGCAGTCTAAGGCTGGCGGCCAAGCGTGTAAACCTCGGGCTGAGCAAAGGACTTCTTTGAGGAGAGCGACTGCTTTCACTGCGCACCGCCGAAGCGCACCTCCTTCGAGTTCTCCACGGACTTGTGGGCATCAGTCGTCTAATCAGCGAATCTCGGCGAGAGCCCCGTTGCTGTGGCTGCAGCGACTGTTCGGGACCAGCTGGCGATCCGTCAAAATCCATGGAACATTGTTGCACCTCCGTCATTTTCGGACGGCCAGCCGCGAACAGATCGGCGGCAAAAAGTGGACACCAAATTGCGCGCGTAACAGGGACGTCGCGGGATGGGCGAGAAAAAGTGGACAAGTATGTAACGCCAAGACAAGCGCACACAGTGAGACCGGGTGGAAATTTGTTGTGCACTACTGAAACAATATTTCCACCAGAGCCGACCCGAGCAACCGGTTAGGTGGCGCGCATGTGTGCAGGCAGCCAGTAGAGCCGGAGGCGGCGGCCAGAGTTTAGAGAGATGCAGATGGTGAACGAAAAACGGGTTCTTTTACCACAACACTAAATACCGACGTTTTGTAGGCGGCCGACAAACACTACTAATTACGCCGACTGTCGCCACCCCACCCTATCTCGATGAATGCAACATCAGCCTAGGCAATCCAATCGGATCAGACCCTTACGGTCGCGAAGCAGGCAAAGTGACGTAAACTTACGGGTAAGAGCAGCAAGCTTTGCAGTGACTGTCCGCCGCTCGTACACCTAACCTGAGTCAACAGCACTTGAAAAACGGCACTCGGCTGCGCGCGGCTGAACAGTCTGCAAAATAACAAGACCAACAAGAGTTCTATGACTGGTCACCCCACTGCCCACAGAGACCAGAACGGTCGTACCTACCTAAGAAGCACAGGCGAAAGCTGAACATGGTAGACATTGTAACGGTTCCACAGCTCTGCGCCAAACAATGCACCTGCAAAGAAAGAGAACTAAATCACAAACCGAGCAAAACTGATCGGAGAATAGACTAGGAGATGCAGAAATTCTGGATAAATCGAGGTGTGAATACAAAAAGAGACGCCAGGTCAACCCGAGACACCATCTAATGGAGTGGCGACCTGATCACACACTCGGCCGAGCGCTCAGCCGCCAAATGAGGCGTAATTGCCGGGCGCTGCCATACGAGAAAGAGCCATCTTTGATCTTGTCGTTTGTGATGGTTAAACGCAAGCGGTCGCATGGCTCCAATGAATAGGGTCGGTCTCGGCGCCGGCCCGCTGCATAATGAACACTGCATAAGCCTGTTGACACTCCTACCCTAATCATATCAAAGCACCCTGCTACCGGTGCAAATCACCACTCGCAGCGGCGGGGGTTCTGCGAAAACTTGGCGCTAAGGAGATTAGGCAGCTGTGTTTGCAGTCGGTGCTGCACAACAGGAGAAGAATGTTAATCTGTCCAAAAGCGTCCCTCCTCCTCCTCAGAATAAAAATAGAACCACGCACCCAGTTCACTCGAATCGATGCTGCACTGCCGGCGCGCGCACGACCTCCAATGACTCAGCAGATACTCAATCTGCAACCAATGCAATCTGCGTTATTCATTCATAGCTCGGTCGCCACCTGAGCGGTGAATTGAGAACTGAACGCACACACAGGAAAGACCAGATTCCTGACCAGCTTCAGCTCCCCAGACGATCGACCGCTGTCCGCCCTGAATTTGCGTCCGATAGAAGTACAGAAATTACACGAAAATCTCGAAAACATACACAAGATCAAGTACGGAAATCAAGAGCTGTAGGCGCCGTTTGTAGCCCCTTTCCGAGGCCAGCAAGTCGTAGAGCCAGCAGATAAGCTCATCGGATCGCTCCTCTAAAACAAATGATAGTTATTTATCAGACATTTTAAGGCATCTTCACTGAAAATAAGTAGTTTTGATTGTTTGCACGGTGCAGTCATCACTTCTAAGGCCAGTGTCTCTGTCATGCCCGCATGGGCCGCGGGGGGTCTGGAAGGGTTTGCACTTTAGTGCGAACTGGTATTGGGTATTGGGTCTTTGTCCCCCAATACCTAATACTAATTGGGTGGGACCTGTAAAAATCGAAAAAATCGATGATAAACTGAAAAATTAATCTAGATAAATCGAAAAGCTTGATTGATGATTAAGGTAAGGAAGCTGTTTTTGCGTTGATCGACTAAAAGTTAGTACAATTTTAGTGTCCCGCTTTTCTAAGTAGTACAGCAGTAATTAATCTTCCTGTTCTTATCTAAAATAAAAATCGTGTCATTTCTAACAATAATGTACCAGTACCGTACATATATGTACGCACCCAGGGCTGTGTGGGAGTCTAGGGGGTCCCGGGGGCCTAGGCCCTTTCGCTAGGCCTAGGCCCCCGGGGGTGGTACACCCTTTCCGGCCGAGTTAGTTTCGCTACTAGCCGGCACACATGCTCGGTGTCAGTCTGGGCGGGTCTCAGGTAGCTGTTGCCGTTCCCGTTTGTCCCAACACATGTGTGGTTGCTATTCTAGCTTTAGGTGCAACGGCAGCTCCAGGTTCCCTTTTACCTAGTCGCTGTCACCAGCTTTCGGTGGCCTGGGATGGGCTTTGTCCCGATGACCAACTCTGCGTAACAAACTTCCCCCGCCGAGTGGATGGGCGCACGAGCACACGACACCAACTGTGCCGGTGTCGCGTCAGATTTGGTCCGGGCAATATTTGGTCCGGCCGGACTAAATATGGCACCACATTTGGTCCGGCCGGACCAAATCTGACAATGTTGTGCCAGCAGATTCAGTCCGGGCACCGCAGATATGGTCCGGGTAGATGTAATAATTAAAGGTAGGGAGTAAAACCGGTTTGGCTACGTCAGGCCTCTGATAAGAGGTAGCCAGCGGTCTGGCATCACTGTGCGCTTTGTACGGGTTGGCTATGGAGGCAGAGCAATACAACGCGCTGGTTGTTTATATTTCTAATTCTGTGTACCCAGACTTTGCTTCTGAAAATCAGAAACGCCTCCTCTGAAAGCGCGCAAAGGATTTCAACTGTAACGATGGGAAATCAACCAGTCGACGCGTCATTCAAGCAACCGAGAAGAAAGGTGTTATGTTGTCGTGCCACGAGCAGACGTTGGGAGGTCATTTCGGAGAGAGAGTTACAAGAAAGTATTTGTTTTATTATTGTTGTACAATGTATATTTGCAGCAAAGTGGGTGCTCGATATTACTGGAAAGGCTGGACAAAGGATGTGGCAGCACTGGTGAGGAACTGCGAGGCCTGTCGTTGGGGAATAGATTTGGTTGGCCCTCTGCAGGAAACCGAAAATGGCAACAAGAAACTGTGCCATACTGATCATTACAGCCGCTGGACTGAGGCAGCGGTACGGTACTATTAGGCGATGTCGATTAGGCGACGCCGATTAGGCGATGGTACTATTAGGCGACAAAAACATAAATAGATAATGGTACCAATTAGGCGGGCCTTCCGAATCAGTCAAGTGCCAACATGTTCAGCTGTAAGTGTAAATGCGCTGTTTTTAACTATGCATGGCTAAGTCAGTCAGAGAGACTAAGCCATAGAGGAATCGGTTCCTTTTATGGCTTACCTCTCCGACTATGGCTATGATGTTCCATCGATGGCTAATGAACGCCTACTTAGCCATACATGGCTACTTAGCCCTCTATGGCTACTTAGCCCTCTATGGCTACGTAGCCATCTATGGCTAAATGTGCGCGGACCTTGTCTTTGTAGCCATAGATGGCTATGTTGATACGTTTTTGCTGAAAGTGGGCGGGGCCTGCCTTTGTAGTCATAGATGGCTACATAGCAACCTATCTTGCCGTACGGACTTATAGAAAAAAATTATTTCTGTCGCCTAATAGTACCGTCGCCTAATAGTAATCGAAATTTCAGTCTACTTTGATGGCTCAAAAACAGTTGAACCCTGTTGGAAGTAATGCAAGAATCTTATTCTAAATTGACAAATTTAGTAATTTTGACTTAGGTAACTCGATGCAACTTCTGCATAACGGCCGTTGTCACTGGGTTCTCAGCGCTTACAGTGCATCTCGAGTGCAAGTCCTGGACAGTTTGTACAGCCAGTTGTCTCCTACCGTCATCAAGCATTATTCTTCAACTGTATTATTACTATTATTACACCCTGTTTGTTCGACAATTTTGTAATTAAACAGGAAATTGTAATACCCGGACCAAATATGCCAGACCCGGACCAAATGTGGCACCATATTTAGTCCGGCCGGACCAAATACGCGGCCGGACCAAATATGGCGTGACACCGGCTTGTTGAGTACTAAAACTGTTAATTTCTGCAAAATTTACATTCAGAATGGCTTTTATACACTTTTCCAACGGCAATTTTTTCATAATTTTCTAGCCCTGATTGGGCACTGGCCCAACCAGACCTCTTCTAAATTTCAATCCTTAGATCCTGCCTGCATCACTGAAATATACAATGTACCTGTCCACTGAAATGCAATTTTTGGCCCAGCTATGAAAGTATTGGGTATTGGGGTATTAGGGGTCTAAGGTATTGTTCGCACTCTAGTTTGCACACCCCAACTTACATGTAGGCTCGAACCCCCAAACCACTCCACCCACCCACTTAGGCACACTTTTGTCCTGGACCCATCAACCAAAATCGCCGCGACAACCAACCCGGCAGGCTCACACCCAAATTTTCGGATTTTGACTACCCCAATCCATTTTTCCGGCCCATGTATGATGGCATGGAGTGGACCCAGACCCACCGATTTCAAAGGCCGCGGCCATTTGGCGGATGGGGCTAGAAGGAAAAGTCTGTTTCAAGTTGGTGCGGTCTCTCGTACGTATGTACGTCGAGTATACGTTGGGTGTGGGTAAACTACCAGACACCCCGGCCCAAGCATTAAAAATCTATGGATTTTGGACTAAATTACTTAGATTTAGTTTAGGATTAATGCAGCAGCTAATAAAGAGCTATTTTACAACTTTACCAATTTTAGTATGTTTGAAATTGATACAAATCACAAAAATTGGCCCAAGAAGTGTAGGTGAGCCAGAATATTTATCCAGAACAATGCATCATGCTACGATATTATGATGACGCGCCCTCTGAGGCCAAAAACCAATGAACAAAACTCGGTTACGTTTCTGAAATTCACTGCGCAAATTGCAGCTGCAGCTACACTAGTAAGCATACATTTACGTACATTGCTAGCCTGGCTGGCCTTCCAAACAAAACACATCGAGGGTCTCGTTTTGCCTAAGTATACATGTAGGTAGGATTTGTTCAGTATACACACCACAAAAACAACCAACCATACATGTAACAGGTCATCCGCCGATGGGGGGACGGGGGTTGGGGGGGTCTGGCGCCGGCCGGTGGGGTCTGAGCCAAAATTGGGGGGGGGGGGGGGTAGGCACTAAAAACGTTCAAAAATCGCAATATTTGCGCTAAAAATCGCTAATTTGGGCTGGAATACAGCTAAAAAGTGCTGTTTTGCAGGCGATTTTGGCAATTTTTGTGTCTGAAATTCTAAAAAATTGCTAAAATTTGCTCAAAAACTTACTTGCCAGAAAAATCGGAGGGGGGTCGGCGAAATCGTCTCGGGGGGGGGGGGGCGTCCGGGGGGGGGGCTGGCCGAAGTCGGGTGGGGGGCAGACCCCCAGTTACATGTATGCAACCAACGTACGTATGTACATACTTGGCGAGCATAGCAGATTGGCGGAGTCGACGTACTCCACACAAACCACCAACGGATTGAAACTGCCCATTCCACTCTTAGTACTCTCTGAACTCACGCATGTGACAAACTAAAATACTGAAAGTACACGGCAATTATATGTAAACAGTATACAGTATCAACAAAACTTGGACAAAGAAACGTTTTGCCTAGAGATGGGAGATTTCAGAGGCCACGTGAGGCGAGAAAGAAAAGATTCAGTAGCGTATGGCTACTGACCAACCAAGGTCACTTTTTCGGGAAAACCTTGGAAACTCAATATACACAGCAAACACCGATCATTTGTAAAGTCGGCCAAACCGACTGCAAATACTACGCATGCGCCAAGCGAATGCCACCATACTCCAAGGCTAACTTAAAGCTGTAAACACTGCTAGAAAAAGTAAAAGCCGATCAAGTAACAATACTGTACGAATTTACATCAGTTACCGTTACCTTACGTAATGCCTAAACAGGACAATTATGATTAACAAGCGCGTTTAAATTTTCAGCATAAACCCAAATTTTCTGAAAGCACGGTGTTGGTCTAAAAAGAAAATTTAACGCTTTCAGAACGAATAAGCCGACTGAAACGCCATCACACTGAATAGGCCAACCTCTGGATGGATAGGTTTAGATGTACATATTATATGATCGGATTTTGTCGGCTTACAGATAGTACTGTGAGCATAGAATGTACTAGGGGGTTTAGGGGGTTCCCCTAGCTAGAAAGGGCAAACCCCATCACCCTCCCCCCGAGACAGTCTAGGGATACCTCCGACCCAAAATGCAACTACTAGTAGCGGTTCCAGTACTAACAAACTGGTTCAGAAATAAGTAATTTTCAGCTTAAAATTCGCTTGAAAAGCCTTTGAAACCGAGTTTGACATTTCCAGCGGCGATGTTTAAGAGAAATCGGTGTTTTTGGAAGCCGTTTTTTATCGTTTTTTACTTGTTTTTAGCTCTAAAACGCTATTTGGCAGCTTAAAACAGGGATTTTTAGCCTCTTTACTGAGAAAAACAGCTCTAAAAAGGCATTTCCAGTTGTTCTGGAGCTTTTTTAAATTTTGGACCCCCATCTTGGCGAAACCCCGTTGACCTCCCAACCTGACAGAAACCAAACTCCCCACGCCGGCCCGGACCTGCCACATGTATACTCATACCACGCCATTTTTTCAGGCCAATGTATGCCTGTACCTATAGTATGATCTCAAGAGATGGAAAAGAATTTAAACGAGATCTGAATGCTATGGTCTTTGCCGATGGTGCAGCACGCAAATCCATTATTCATCCATTTGACACGATGTCAAAGAACAATCTATTGGATTAAGAAAAGACAAGAGTACCTACCTATACCTACTACGTAGTACGTAGTAAAGAGTGCTCAGTGAAGAAAGAAGCGACATACTAGCAAAACAAAAAAGCTGCCAGCAGTTATGGAATGCAACAGAAGGACGGCACGGCGTAACGCGAGCGCACGAATCAAGCAGCTCTGTCACATTGTAACCTTATTTTGTGGCCGCAGTGAGCGGTTGTCGCTGAGTGCGCATCGTACTTTCTATTGTTACTTATTCAACCGAACAGCGACACCCGTTTTTAACCTCAAAAATTTGGTGTTCAAGCCGCAAAATTGCGCATATTTATAATAATCCCTTTGCATACCTTCCTACTACTCACACATGGGCAAAGGGGGGGGCGGAGGGGGGTTGGCCCCCCATCAGGCTCTGATCTACCCCCCATCAGCCGGCCGCTACCCCCCATCAGGAATTTTTGGGAAGAATTTTGTATAGAAAATTATGATAAAAATATGCCTGGAATAGGCGTAAATGAGCTCAGAATTGCTAATTTTAACTTATTTTAATGAAAAATAAGCCAAAAAACCCTGATTTTCGGCTTACCACCCCCTCAGCCCCCCATCAGGCGCTCCTACCCCCCTCAGCCCCCCCCCCTCAGGAATTGAAAATTCTACCCCCATCAGCCGAAATGCTAGCCCATGTCTGCTACTACTGCCACCCACATTGTCTCGTCCTACGCCCTATCCAATCCAACAAGAGGCTACGTAGGTGCAGAAAAATTCACATACAAAAATGAAGCATTTTTAAAATAAGCCTAGAAAAAATGGGAAAAAACAGCTCTCTTTCTCTTGGTATCACAACAAAAAAGGCACGGCACGAGCGCGGAAGATGGAACGCGCGGATTATCATCAAATGACTGCACGCACCACAGCAACGCTCGTGGTTTTTTCCCACTTTGTTTAGGAACTTGGATCGGATATGGACCACTGTAGATCCTGTTCTCTCGCGGATTTTTGGTGAGATAAAGTTTAAGAACCACATTATAACACCGGGGCGGGGTATAAACAAACCGGCGAACATGAAAATTCTAACATAGGCATAGTTTTTATTTGATGAATCGATCCGTCTATGGTAGAAAATAGCACACCAGAAATATTTTTGCTCGCCTATCACTATACAAATTAGGGCAAATACGAGTTTTCGGGTCCAATCCAAATTCACTATTTATTTTATTTCTCCTGTGTGCGCTGACGGATCGGGCTCATATTTTCAGTAGAGTGCGAATAATACCTGCAAAACCCAATACCCAATACTTGCGTAGCTGAGCCAAAGCTCAAAACTGAGCCAAGCACAGTTTTTGGTCAATGACATGGCAGAAATAATGATTTTGAAAAACAAAGCAAGAAAAATCTACATAAATTGAAATTTTAATTTCTCGAAATAGAGGCAAAGCCCACAAGCGGGAAAAGAGAGACACTTAAAGCAACCTACACTGAAAGTTTATTCCAAAATTTCGATTTTTTACAGGACCTCAGAATTATTTAACTCATTATAATTTGACGACCTCAACGTTGGCCGATCCCTTTCATATTTTGGTGGCACAACAAGCAACATACGTCACCTCTGCTCTTTTGAATCTAAGCCGTTTGTAGAAGTGTTCATTTAATTGTCATTGCCAACCGAGATCGGGCAGACATGTATAGTGGGGGGTCGGCGGAATCGGCCGATATGGTGTGCGTTGGACATCCCTATGGCCCCAAAGTAAAACCCTAAAACAGTTCCGCCCAACTCCCTCTGGGTAGCCAGCAATGGCCACCATGGTTCTCTATGATGAAGGCCATTTTCCATAGTAAAACTCCAAAACACCCCCCACGGAAATGACCTTTTCTCTGGGGGGCGAGCAAACTTAGACCCGTGCTATGCAGCGTTCGAAAGCTCACATCATGGGCTTTCAGAATCTGTAATAAAATTTATGGCGTTTTTTGTTGTTTCAAAAATAATCGATCCCGAAGTATCCATTAATCACGATTTTATCAGTTTTCAGCAGCCAAGTAAAATGGTTTTGAATGAAAATTTGATGAGCATACTAGGTTTTCTGACACGGCAAATTCAATGGCGTGATCCATTTGTGCATAGGACCATGTGATCAATCGATAGCCAGCAATGGCCATCCATGGTTCTCTCTGATGAGGGCCATTTTCCGTAGTAAAACTCCAAAACACCCCCCACGGAAATGACCTTTTCTCTGGGGGGCGAGCAAACTCAGACCCGTGCTATGCAGCGTTGGAAAGCTCACATCATGGCCTTTCAGAATCTGCAATAAAATTTATGGCGTTTTTTGTTGTTTCAAAAATAATCGATCCCGAACTATCCATTAATCACGATTTTATCAGTTTTCAGCAGCCAAATAAAATGGTTTGGAATGAAAATTTGATGAGCATACTAGGTTTTCTGACACGGCAAATTCAATGGCGTGATCCATTTGTGCATAGGACCAAGTGATCAATCGATAGCCAGCAATGGCCATCCATGGTTCTCTCTGATGAGGGCCATTTTCCATAGTAAAACTCCAAAACACCCCTCACGGAAATGAACGTTTCTCTAGGGGGCGAGCAAACTCAGACCCGTGCTATGCAGCATTCAAAAGCTCACATCATGGGCTTTCAGAATCTGTAATAAAATTTATGGCGTTTTTTGTTGTTTCAAAAATAATCGATCGCGAAATATCCATTAATCACGATTTTATCAGTTTTCAGCAGCCAAATAAAATGGTTTGGCATGAAAATTTAATGAGCATACTAGGATTTCTGACACGGCAAATTCAATGGCGTGATCCATTTGTGCATAGGACCATGTGATCAATCGATAGCCAGCAATGGCCATCCATGGTTCTCTCTGATGAGGGCCATTTTCTGTAGTAAAACTCCAAAACACCCCCCCCCACGGAAATGACCTTTTCTCTGGGGGGCGAGCAAACTCAGACCCGTGCTATGCAGCGTTGGAAAGCTCACATCATGGCCTTTCAGAATCTGCAATAAAATTTATGGCGTTTTTTGTTGTTTCAAAAATAATCGATCCCGAAGTATCCATTAATCTCGATTTTATCAGTTTTCAGCAGCCAAGTAAAATGGTTTGGAATGAAAATATAATGAGCATATGAAGCTAAGCTGTGTTTCTGATTTTACTACTTGAGCTGTTCAAAATCGATTGTTACACTGCAACATACCAAACTTTTTGCTTGACTGTCCAAATCTTGCTCATGTTAATAGGCTTTGCGCATGCTCAAACGTTTCAAGCAAAAACTCCTTATGTGCAAAAACAACTCTAGACTGGCACCATTAGAGGCAGTAATGCGCCTGAAAACAGGAGAACACTTCATCTATGCATAGATAGTGCGATGGCTGGGGCTAAAGGACCTCATGATGACTGTTTTCTCCAAGAGATGACAAAAACACCATGCGGGGCAGATAGGAAGAAGAAAGAATACGTATGACTGGATGAGTGCATGGAAAACATGGAAACCATCTTCCTGCAATATGGTAAGGCGCAAAACTCCATTATAAGGAATGGTTGCTAATCAAAATTAAGGTTCCGGAACCCTGTTTAGGGCCCCTGAAATCATGATCCTATGCACAAATGGATCACGCCATTGAATTTGCCGTGTCAGAAAACCTAGTATGCTCATCAAATTTTCATTCCAAACCATTTTATTTGGCTGCTGAAAACTGATAAAATCGTGATTAATGGATATTTCGCGATCGATTATTTTTGAAACAACAAAAAGCGCCATAAATTTTATTACAGATTCTGAAAGCCCATGATGTGAGCTTTCGAACGCTGCATAGCACGGGTCTGAGTTTGCTCGCCCCCCAGAGAAACGTTCATTTCCGTGAGGGGTGTTTTGGAGCTTTACTACGGAAAATGGCCCTCATCAGAGAGAACCATGGATGGCCATTGCTGGCTATCGATTGATCACTTGGTCCTATGCACAAATGGATCACGCCATTGAATTTGCCGTGTCAGAAAACCTAGTATGCTCATTAAATTTTCATGCCAAACCATTTTATTTGGCTGCTGAAAACTGATAAAATCGTGATTAATGGATAATTCCGCGATCGATTATTTTTGAAACAACAAAAAACGCCATAAATTTTATTACAGATTCTGAAAGCCCATGATGTGAGCTTTCGAACGCTGCATAGCACGGGTCTGAGTTTGCTCCCCCCCAGAGAAACGTTCATTTCCGTGAGGGGTGTTTTGGAGTTTTGCTATGGAAAATGGCCCTCATCAGAGAGAACCATGGATGGCCATTGCTGGCTATCGATTGATCACGTGATCCTATGCACAAATGGATCACGCCATTGAATTTGCCGTGTCAGAAAACCTAGTATGCTCATCAAATTTTCATGCCAAACCATTTTATTTGGCTGCTGAAAACTGATAAAATCGTGATTAATGGATAATTCGGGATCGATTATTTTCGAAAAAACAAAAAACGCCATAAATTTTATTACAGATTCTGAAAGCCCATGATGTGAGCTTTCGAACGCTGCATAGCACGGGTCTGAGTTTGCTCGCCCCCCAGAGAAACGTTCATTTCCGTGAGGCGTGTTTTGGAGCTTTACTATGGAAAATGGCCCTCATCAGAGAGAACCATGGATGGCCATTGCTGGCTATCGATTGATCACATGATCCTATGCACAAATGGATCACGCCATTGAATTTGCCGTGTCAGAAAACCTAGTATGCTCATCAAATTTTCATTCCAAACCATTTTATTTGGCTGCTGAAAACTGATAAAATCGTGATTAACGGATATTTCGCGATCGATTATTTTTGAAACAACAAAAAGCGCCATAAATTTTATTACAGATTCTGAAAGCCCATGATGTGAGCTTTCGAACGCTGCATAGCACGGGTCTGAGTTTGCTCGCCCCCCAGAGAAACGTTCATTTCCGTGAGGGGTGTTTTGGAGCTTTACTACGGAAAATGGCCCTCATCAGAGAGAACCATGGATGGCCATTGCTGGCTATCGATTGATCACTTGGTCCTATGCACAAATGGATCACGCCATTGAATTTGCCGTGTCAGAAAACCTAGTATGCTCATTAAATTTTCATGCCAAACCATTTTATTTGGCTGCTGAAAACTGATAAAATCGTGATTAATGGATAATTCCGCGATCGATTATTTTTGAAACAACAAAAAACGCCATAAATTTTATTACAGATTCTGAAAGCCCATGATGTGTGCTTTCGAACGCTGCATAGCACGGGTCTGAGTTTGCTCCCCCCCAGAGAAACGTTCATTTCCGTGAGGGGTGTTTTGGAGTTTTGCTATGGAAAATGGCCCTCATCAGAGAGAACCATGGATGGCCATTGCTGGCTATCGATTGATCACATGATCCTATGCACAAATGGATCACGCCATTGAATTTGCCGTGTCAGAAAACCTAGTATGCTCATCAAATTTTCATGCCAAACCATTTTATTTGGCTGCTGAAAACTGATAAAATCGTGATTAATGGATAATTCGGGATCGATTATTTTCGAAAAAACAAAAACGCCATAAATTTTATTACAGATTCTGAAAGCCCATGATGTGAGCTTTCGAACGCTGCATAGCACGGGTCTGAGTTTGCTCGCCCCCCAGAGAAACGTTCATTTCCGTGAGGCGTGTTTTGGAGCTTTACTATGGAAAATGGCCCTCATCACAGAGAACCATGGATGGCCATTGCTGGCTATCGATTGATCACATGATCCTATGCACAAATGGATCACGCCATTGAATTTGCCGTGTCAGAAAACCTAGTATGCTCATCAAATTTTCATGCCAAACCATTTTATTTGGCTGCTGAAAACTGATAAAATCGTGATTAATGGATAATTCGGGATCGATTATTTTCGAAACAACAAAAAACGCCATAAATTTTATTACAGATTCTGAAAGCCCATGATGTGAGCTTTCGAACGCTGCATAGCACGGGTCTGAGTTTGCTCGCCCCCCAGAGAAAAGGTCATTTCCGTGGGGGGTGTTTTGGAGTTTTACTACGGAAAATGGCCCTCATCAGAGAGAACCATGGATGGATGGCCATTGCTGGCTATCGATTGACCACATGGTCCTATGCACAAATGGATTACGCCATTGAATTTGCCGTGTCAGAAAACCTAGTATGCTCATCAAATTTTCATGCCAAACCATTTTATTTGGCTGCTGAAAACTGATAAAATCGTGATTAATGGATATTTCGCGATCGATTATTTTTGAAACAACAAAAAACGCCATAAATTTTATTACAGATTCTGAAAGCCCATGATGTGAGCTTTCGAACGCTGCATAGCACGGGTCTGAGTTTGCTCGCCCCCCAGAGAAACGTTCATTTCCGTGAGGGGTGTTTTGGAGCTTTACTACGGAAAATGGCCCTCATCAGAGAGAACCATGGATGGCCATTGCTGGGTACCCAGAGGGAGTTGGGCGGAACTGTTTTAGGGTTTTACTTTGGGGCCATAGGGATGTCCAACGCACACAATATCGGCCGATTCCGCCGACCCCCCACTATACATGTCTGCCTGATGGCCGCCCCATCTCGGTTGACAATGACAATTAAGTAGTAGAACAGTTCATATCGTATTAAAAACTTAAAAGTACGCCTGTTTTACTGCTTACAATTCAATTCTATGAGACTTGGCATTTGCCACACCGTTGGGGACACCTAAAGTCTTTGCCAAAAAAGAGCGGACTGGCGGTTTTTTGCGAATAACTCCTTATGGGTGCATCGGAGCGCTTTTTGCCTCATAACCAAAGTTGTAGAGTGGCTCGAGCTCGGTACTCTGGTGCAATCTGCGCAACGTGCCATGGGTTGGGATGAACGCGAGTTTTTCAGTGAATTATAATCTACAGACCTCGGGGATTTCAAAAATGTATTCATATTTCTTCTAGGTGGAACGGTTCCAGAGATACACCGTAAATTTAGGTTTAACATTTCTGAGTGCTAACTTTGCTAAACACACACTGTCAAGCAAGAGCAAGTGTGGAATAGTGGTTAGAAGACTCATTAGCATGTATACTGTACGTAAATATGCAACAAGACAGCTCCTAACGTTCAAATTTTGCTTTCAGAAAATTCAAAACTCATAAAGCAGTTGCATACATGTAGTTGGGGGGAATGGGGGGTATTTCCCCCCAGGCCCGATTTTCGGAGAAAATTCCCCCCCAGCCGGATTCTGGGGGGGAATTTTTTGAAACGCAAACAGGGTTCCAAAAACCCTGACTAGGGTTTCAGAAACCCAACTTTGGTTCCGGAGCCCTAGTTTGGGTTTCAAAAACCCTAAATAGGGTTCCGGAACCCTGTTTTGGGTTTCAAAAACCCTAAATAGGGTTCCGAAACCCTGTTTTGGGTTACTGAAACCCTAAATAGGGTTCCGGAGCCCTAATTTGGATTACTGAAACCCTAATTTGGGTTTCTGAAACCCTAAATAGGGTTCCGGAACCCTAATTTGGGTTACTGAAACCCTAATTTCGGTTACTGAAATCCTAAATAGGGTTCTGGAACCCTAATTTGGGTTCCTGAAACCCTAAATAGGGTTACTGAAACCCTAATTTGGGTTACTGAAACCCTAAATTGGGTTCCAGAACCCTAATTTGGGTTTCTGGAGGGCCGAAATAGGGTTCCGGAATCCTAATTTGGGTTTCTGAAACCCTAAATAGGGTTCCGGAACCCTAATTTGGGTTACTGAAACCCTAATTTCGGTTACTGAAACCCTAAATAGGGTTCCGGAACCCTAATTTGGGTTCCTGAAACCCTAAATAGGGTTACTGAAACCCTAAATTGGGTTCCAGAACCCTAATTTGGGATTCTGGAGGGCCGAAATAGGGTTTTAAATTAAAAATAAGGTTTTTTCCACGTTTTACAGCAAAAATAGGGTTCTAAACGGCACTTTAGACAGGATTTTTACCCCATTTTTAGTCTTCAAAACCCTGTTTTGAGCCCAAAAAAAGGTCGCTGAAACCCACTTTTAAACACCAAAAAAAGGTCGCTGAAACCCCTTTGGGCATAGCCCTGAAACCCTATTTTGGATCAGAAAAATTCCCCCCCCAGCCGAAAACCCAGCTACATGTATGAGCAGTTGTAATACCTCGTGAAAATGCAGATGCATGTTCCATTTATGAGGGAAATTTCATACATGTGACAGGTCATCCGCCGAAAGGGGAGGGGGGTTGGGGAGTCTGGCGCCGGCCGGGGTGGGTCTAAGCCAAAATTTTGGGAGGGGGGTTGGGCACTAAAAACGCTCAAAAATCGAAAGAATCGCACTTTTTGGCTAAAAATCGCTAATTTGGGCTGAAATGAACTAAAAAGTGCTGTTTTGCAGGCGATTTTGGCAATTTTTGTGTCTGAAATTGTAAAAAATTGTAAAAATTTGCTCAAAAATTTACTTGCCAGAAAAATCGGAGGGGTGTCGAGTCGACGACCCTTGTTACATGTACAGTATGGGAAATTTGCATGGAAAACGCTTTACTAGACGGAGAAAACGTGTTCATTGTTCCATTCAACAAGTTGTTCCATTTATCGAGGGCTCATTTATTAGGTTTGATTGTACTAAGGCTCGGGCATTAGAAGCCGGTCGATTGGCCCAGCCCGTCCTTTGATTCTGAACGGTGTGTTGATTTTTTCACAACCATAAACTTTCAAACTTTCGTTATGCGTATATTTACCTTTCAGCACCTATTCTTTTCCATTGTTTTTGTTAGACGTGTTGTTGAATTGTTATTTGTACAAAAGAATTGTTTGATATGAAGCGAGCTCCGGCTACTACCCGTTCAGCTCCGATGGCTGCAGCTGCCGGCTCGGCTCCTCCACGGCCTCGACCACTGGCACCACTGGCACCATTGATATCGCCTTCAGGAACATCGACACATACACCTACGCCGGCCACTCCCACTACGTCCACACCTACTGCACCTCGATCGGCTCCCTTACTACCTGCTGCACCTCCCTCCGATGCTCTCATCCCCGACACACCTCCTGCCCCCAACAACTGATACATTCCTCTACTTGCTCGGTTCTATTCATTGCTTACTTATTTCAATAAACTCACTCTCTGTCGTTTTGTCCTCTGCACTCACCGCTGTGCCGCTATGGTAGCCAATCGCTCAATTCATAGATTCAGCTTACTCCACCGGTTGGGATCATACGCATGTCCGGTTTCTTCGCGTTTGTTGCTTCCTCTTAGTCGCTGCTGACGTCCGTTTGTGATAAATGACGTGTTTACTCAGTATGAGGAAGAGTGAGTCTGAACAGTCAACAAGCACCGTGTCTTGCACACACCGACAGCAAAAGGGGAGGGCTGTTGTTAAAGGAGGCTGCCGGACCTTATGTCTCTTCCTGCTCTATAGCAGTTGGCTACTCCTAGTCCGAAACGAGGAAGACAACAACGACGACGACGACGACTACAACAGTAACCCTGTAAGAATGATCCCGGATGAAGATTCATTTGGAACGGAGTGATGAATGAAATACTGTATTTATACCGTGACAGCGCTGAGAGCAAAAGGGCTGCCAAAGGTTCTGTAGTATTTTATTTTTTGCCCACAAAATATACGAGTTTTTTGAATGGCTATAACAGTAGCATTTAGAACAGTAGAGTATTGTATGCACATTACAGTTATTGAGCACTGTTGAGTTAATTACCAAAACAGGTTGTGACACAAGAAACGAGTGAATGGTTATTTCAGAAATGCCTCGGATACCATTAGTGAAACGGAAATTCAGGTGCCGTCCTGTTTGGAGCCGCGCATGGCAACCTTGCAAATGGTTCTGGAATGCGGTTTCTGAAAGCTTACAGATTCCATACACAGTTTAGGCTGCACAAAAGGCTACTTTGCTGCCGGTCAGCTCAGCCGTCTCCACCTGCGAGTGCTTGATGAGTTCTCGTTGCCGGTGCACTCTGTCAATCATGCTCTTGAGCTGCTGCTCGAACTGCGGCCGGTGGACGAGGAGAGTGGGGTAGGCGGCGGTGACGGCCTTCAAGCTCTTGCGCGTCAGGTGCAGGTCCTTCTCCAGCTGCTGCAGTCTCACCTCCTGCTCAGTCACTCCGTACAACTGCGTCTCGTTGTCGTTGGCCGACACAGCTGGGCACTGTTCATTGCTCTTGCAGAGAGTGAGCAAATCCTGCACCGACGGCGACGTGGCCGGCGACACAGCAGTGCGTCACTCTTCGCTGTCAAAATCCAACAAGCGATCGTCTTGCTATTATTAGCAGACAGATCCAGGCGTCCATCGCCGCTGACAAGAAAGAGAGATGGCATTCCTTTGTGGAGTCTTTCAACCACAAGGATAACTCCAGCAAACTCTGGAAAACTATCAAAGCCATCGACAACAAGGCTGTCCAAACACCTAACTCGCCTGTTTGTGGCAACGGAGTTCAACTTACCAAGCCATGTAGAATTGCCAACTTTTTCAACAAAATGTTCACCATCATTCGTCCGCATTCCTCCTGCAAGGACAACCGTTTGCTTCGCCGAAGGATTAAGAAGCTGCCCCGCACAGTCCTCCGCCCTTTCTCAGTGGAAGCTGTATCTAAGGCGGTGAGAGAGGCCAGCAACTCTAAAGCAAAGGGGCCGGATGGTCTTACCATCCTCCACCTGAAACATCTGGGCCCTGCGGGAATGCAGTTTCTCACTCAAATCTTGAACCTCTCGCTGGCTAGATGCCAAATCCCGGCGATCTGGAAGTGCTCTACTATCATCCCCCTGCCCAAGGCAGGAAAGGATCTTAAAGAAGCAGCCTCCTACAGGCCTATTTCCCTGTTGTGCCCTCCTGTCAAGGTTCTAGAACAGCTGTTGCTCCCTCAGCTGAAAGAAAACTTTGTTTTTGCTTCCCATCAACATGGATTTAGATCGCGGCATTCAACCACCTCTGCACTCCTTCACCTTTCTCAAGCAGTGGCCTCTGGCTTTAACCAACCCAAACCTGCTAGTCGAACCATTGTAGTGGCGCTGGATCTAACCAAAGCGTTCGATTCCGTCTCTCACTGCAAACTCCTAGAGAGGATTCTCGCCTCCACGCTACCGCCATCTCTGACTCGATGGCTTAGTAACTACCTGCTTGGCAGGCAAGCGCGTACGCTCTTCCGTCAATGCACCTCCAGCGCTCGTCTAGTGAAGACCGGTGTCCCTCAGGGTTCTGCTATTTCGCCGGTGCTATTCAACCTCTACCTCAGCGATCTTCCTCTGCCCCCAGCCGGCATATCACTGGTCTCGTACGCTGATGACATTACTCTTTTTACCGCTGGGCAGGACCTGCCAAGGATGGAGAGGGAGTTGACGGACTACGTGGATGTAGTGGTGAGGTTTCTGGCCAGCAGGGATCTCCTGACCTCTCCCCAGAAGTCCTCTGTGACCCTGTTCACGCCGGATCCTCACCAATCTAACTTCCACCCTAATGTCCTCCTCAACGGGGTGCGGCTTCCTCTAAACAAGACTCCCAAGATCCTAGGAGTGGTTTTTGACGCGCACTTCACCTTTGCTCACCACGTGGCGGCCATCAGCTCCAAAGTCTCTGCAAGAAATTCCATTCTGAAAGCTTTAGCGGGAACATCTTGGGGTCAGCAGAAAGAAACACTTCTAGTCACATTCAAGGCTATCTGTCGGCCTATTTTCAACTATGCAGCCCCAATATGGACGCCCTACATTTCTAATTCGAACTTTGGCAAGTTGCAAATACTACAAAATGCTGCCTTGCGCACTATCACTGGATGCCATTTGATGTCCTCAATGGCTCATTTGCATCAGGAGACTATGATTCTCCCTGTCAAAGTGCATTCTGATCTGCTATCAGCCCAATTTTTGGCAGCTGCTTCTTGCCCGGACAACCCTCTCTGTGATTTGGTCCACCACGCTCAACGCCCTCGTCCTATGAAAGACACCTTGTGGACCAAACACCACGAAGTGGTCGAGTTGGGATCCGTTGGAGCATCCTCTTTCCAAGCACACTTGAAGAACATCCACAGCTACTTCGTGGATTTCGCCAATGGCTGGCTTGGACCGAATGCGGTTTTGCTGACTGAGCCTCCACCAATTAACACTTCTGAAGCCACCTTGTCCAGAAAGGTGCGCACTACTCTGGCCCAGCTACGATCGGGTTACAGCGGGTTCCTCCGCTCTTACCAGCACCGCTTACACCCGGAGATTTCGGAGCTGTGCCCTGACTGCAACCTTGAACGGCACACCTCTAGCCATCTGTTTGACTGTGTTACCCGACCGACTTCGTTGTCGGCTCAGGACCTGTGGACCGACCCCATTGCCACGGCCGCTTTCTTGGGGCTATAGCCGGATGGCGGCTATCAACAACAACAACAACACAGCAGTGCGTTGTCTTAGTCCGTTGTTTACCTGACTCAATTGACTGTGCAGCTGCTGCAGCAGGTGACACACCTTCTCACCGCACTCTTCTTTGCGTGTCTTGTCACTGTGCAACCGTTTCAGGGCGCTCAGTAACTCCTGCAGCTGGGCCACCAACACATCGATCGTCTCTGTCGACTGCAACATCGACTCCTTCAGTCCCCAGACAGCCACCACTGAGCGCAACAGTCTTGTGTTCCACTGGTCTGAACCAACACTCAGCACAGTCTTTCTTAGTCTCCTAGTCTCTTACCTTTACTGTCGACCTGAGTGCTCGGCCGGCCCACCAGTTCGATGTGTCTTTTGAGCAGCAGCGGCAACTGCTCGTGCTGGTCTGTCTGTACGCCGAGTGCCTCCAAACGGTCGAGCAGAGCCCGCCGGACTGTGTAGAGCAACTGATCGAGATGCTTCTTCCGGTCTTGGCTGCAACTTGCAACGGTGCGACTCGGAACCAGCTGAGAGCTGAGCCGCACCCGGCTGGCCGCTCTCCCATCGTCAGTCTTGATGCGCGTCACATACACCTTACGCACTCTGCAGGAAGCCATCTCAACACACAACCAACAAACACCTGCACAATCTAAACAGCAAAAAAGTCCAACTCACTTTTGTCTACTGCACGCTAAAACTATTCATTAAGTCTACGATACGAGCGATAGCACACGAACGCATCGGTTTGGTTAAAGCGAACGTGTTCACACGTGTCAAGTAGAACGTGTTGTACATATGTCTTTTTGAACAGATTTTAACGACTAAAATATCGGCTGTACACAAGGCACTATTCCTTGCGCTTCATGCAACGGGGCGTCGATTGGTATAAATACACTACTCCTCCCTCTAGCCTGGGAACCACAGTATCAGCTTACGGACTTATACTCAAAAAACTGCTCAAAATGTTAAAATTCCTGGAAAAAATTTGGTGGGCCGGAATACAGTTTACCAGTGACAGATATAAAACAGGACAAAGATAAAATTTGGCACAAATTACTAAAAGGCGCAGAGTCTAAGTAGCGAGTGAATCTACAATGTATGTATCCAGGGTTTTGCAACGGCGATGAAAATTTGGAAGTCGCCAGGGTAGGAAGATTTTGAAAATCAGCCTTCAAAACGCATTTAAAAGGAATTCTGAGCATAAACTAGACTAATTCATTCGATGATTTTTCTTCCTACGTTTTTTCTTCCTACGTACATTCTCCACCAGCGGGGTGTACCCACCCAAAACCCATCTAATAGTGGGGCAAAGTTCATCTCATCAGTTCATGCAAAATAAAGCTGCAAAAAATTTATTTTCTAGCTAGGATCATGTAATTTTCGAGTGAAAACCAGCTATATGAAGAGACTCGAAGGTGAAAATCCTAAAAAAATTCCAGAAAACTCCGAGAAAAGTCCTAAAAATAAAAAACTCCGACCCAGATTTTAAAAATCCTAGAAAAACCTACTGACGCCAATCTCAAATTTTTCCGCCTATACCAAATCAAAAACTCCTAGATCTAAGGAAAAACTCCAAACCTGGGAAGTGACAAGACAACCCTGCCTTTCATGCGGAAAATCTGCGGGGGGTGTTATTTTTAGAATAGACCGGACTACAGTGTTCATCAGTGGGCCGAAATGAGATGCGTTTATAGTTGGCGCGTCGACATCAGGCGGTAGTTCTGTTCTGAATCAAGCTGCAGGCGAGGAAGCTGAAATTGGCACAGGCAATTTTTTGGGGGTAGAAGTAAGTATATCCCTCAAAATATTACAATATAGTACACTAAAATAGAACACACAAAACAGTACAGGATTAGGATCCGATCCAATCTGGCGCCTTACGGCCTACGATCATACTCATCATCCATTTCACAATCCCCGTAATTGATCATCTCAGACGTTTGCTGTTCTTTCACTGCCCAATCAGGTCCTAGCCCTGCTGTTGGGTGCCAGCTGCCAGTCACTAAGAGAGCGTCTGGCATGTTGACGTCATGATGCTGTCAGCTCCCGACCGCCGCCGGTGCTTACTTAACCAGTTTCAGTTTTGCTCTGGAAAGCTGGCCAAGAAAGAGAAATGGAAGAAGGACGAGGAAGGCGTGGTCGTGGGAGTTCGAAGAAAGGACCCGGCATTCCTTGGACTTGAAATGAAGTTCAACAACTCAGCTCGTTTAGAAGTATGAATCTGGAGAGATTTCATCTTTACTGGATCTGGCGGCCGCGATTTCCGCTCTGTTAGGCTACAGAGTTGCAGTAACTTCGGTTCAAGTCTACTCAAATAAACAGGAAAAAGATAAACAGAAGGTATATCATGCCGTAAGAGTATTTTGGTGTATTTTCTAGAGTTACGTTTAAATCATAAGGCCTTCCGTAAACTATAACTTTCTGATACAGCTGCTTATTTCGTGTAGTGAAAGATTGTATGCAAATATTTCAGTAGATAGCTTCTACTAACCATGCTTAGTCTGGTGTTAAAGAGCAACATAATATAAAACAACGTAATAAACAGCATAGCATATAAATAACGTAATAGCAGAACCAAACTTTCAGTTCACAAGACATTTCTAGTCTGTTTGCGTTACAATGCTTTCGCTGTAGAGTTGTAGGTAGCTTAGAAACAGAGCCATACCGGAGATTTCCGCTTATAAGACCACCATAGTTAGAAGACCATGGTCTTTAAATAGGTTTTTGTTTCCAGTTATAAGACCATGGTCTTCAAATAGGTGGTCAGAAAACTTGGTTCATAGACACCCATTTTCCAGTTGAAAGACCATGGTCTTAGTTTAATTGACCGATTTTAGCACACAATTATCTGTTTTTAAAGAGAACAAAAGCTGTCCATCGTGAGAAAACAAAGGCAGAAGTACATAATATAGATAAAACATGATTCTGATTTTTGTTTTGAACGCAATACAGTACCTGCTATGCATCAACACAACCTTTCTTTTTGTAATTTCAAGTAAAGTCTTACAAGTCAAGCGTAAACTGGTCAGGTATGTCTGGAACAGCCATCTATGTGAAAAACAAATTCAACTATTGGCCAAAAATCCTTTTTTGCAGTGAAATAACATTTTCCAGTTATAAGACCATGGTCTTCAAAAGGGCGCCAAAAAGTGACCCTAAATTTGGGCATTTTCCAGTTATAAGACCAGGTCTTATAAGTGGAAAACTCCGGTACAGCGTTTGGCCACTTTGGTACTGTACGTCCGTTCACTGATGCATTTGGACCAGTTTGCGTGGTGGGCTGGCATATACCAACTACTACGCACCCAATTTTTGAACGGAAAACAGGAATTAATGAATGAGTGTTACTAATGCTTAATAGTTTGAGAAGTTTCTTCACAACGGTAGGACGTTAGTTGTACAGCAGAGAAAAATTAACGTAAACATACTCAGCCATTCAGGCAGGCAAAATGGCAGCCAAAGAGCTGCCAGTTCCGTCGAAAACAGAGAAGGCCGTGCTGGGTATGGGCTGTTTCTGGGCACCCGATGGCATGTTCGCTGCACAAGCTGGCGTTGTGCGCACAAGAGTTGGATACGCCGGCGGAACTACTGTCGCACCGACTTACCGATCTATGTACGTACGTGCACAATGCGATGCCTGCTTTCATGGATTAATCAAGTTTATTTAGTGGCGACCATACTGAAGTGATCGAAATCGAGTATGATCCGGAACTCTTGAAATACGACCGGATCTTGGCTACGTTTTGGTCTAAGCACGATTGCACCGTCCAATACAAACGTCAGTACATGTACGTATTGAAATTGAAATTTTACTTGCCAGGAACACTCCAGTACAGTACACGGGCCTGGTGGGACGTAAATTAAAAGTAAGCGGAAAATACAAATACACGGCGTTTTGCTGTGTATTTTTGTCAATTTCCAAGCTTAGCATTAAATTTAGCTTTTAATTTGAAAATTCACACGAAAATTTTTAAAAATTTAGTAAGACAAAGCAAAATTAACGTGCCGGACAGGGTCCGATTTTGATGCCGGGTTGGCATGGCCGGCCGGGCATGCCTCACCTGAGCGGAACACCGGGCAGGAAAAAAGGTGCCCGTTCACATCTCTAGTACGTACACGTACACAACACACAACGAAAAACATGTTAGCATGTGCAAGGAAGGATTGAATAAAGCCGAATAACTATTTTAGAACTTAACCTATCTGTTAGTATAGCGTGAAAGGTCGTTGCTACTGACTGACTTGTAGAATTGTTTGCGACGCAAATGCCCAGTTCTTATTTTCAGGTCTCTGATTTTGTATGCCGATCAAACACAGAAGGAAAAAGCATTCGAATCATACAGGCATCAAACGGAGCAAAGCCAGCGGAAAATTGTCACAGAAATTCGCGAACTGAAAGAGTTTTACCAGGCAGAAGAGTACGCCAACTATTTTCTTCGAACGGCACATTCCAACTTTCAGCTACCACCAGAAGTTTCATCTGAAGGAGCACCCAGCCGTAGTTGACAAGTTCGGCTTGCGTGGAAATCTGGTAAATTCGCCGCTGGCCGCCAAACTGAGCGCGTTCGTGTGTGGATTCGGCAGCGAAGAAGAACTGGCTCGGTTGAGTGAAATCTGCAAGTTCACCGAAGAGCAGAAAAAGATTTTGAGATCGTTCATCGGAAAATTCAAGATCAGCTGCGGCATGTGAGAAGTTGGCCTTCTGCTTACTAAACTGCTATGTACTAACTAATACCTCATTCATTAAACCGGTGCCTACACAGAACCTGATGATTTGTAGTGTTTCGATTGAATTGCGCCGCTTTATGACCGGCGGACGGCCACCCGCGTACCTGCGAAAATTACCGTATGAGCAATAGGTGGTAGGAAGAGATGTAAACTGACTAGGAAGGATTCAATCGGCGTCGAAAAATTAACGGAAAACGAAAAACTTGTGCCACCTTTGAAGATTCAGGTTGAAATACGCTTATAGCCGGTCCGTGGAAAAACGGCTATAAGTGGCGGCAGTAGATCAGCACTGGTTAAATCAGAAATCTAAAAAGTAGGTGGCAGACATCGGTCGACATTCAATTGGTCGTAGTTTTTTCATTAGGCTGGGATCCAATTGATTCATTAACCATACGTGACATCACAGTCAGCTAGGGAACGTAATAAAACGATCACAAAATAAGAGGTCTGGGAAAGTGAAGTCCGTGATTAGCCTCGACTAGTGCAGGCCGGTGCAGGTCGGTTGGAGAATCAGGCAAAAACCTGGACAATCCACTGTGCGGTGAAGTCACGTAGGACAGTTTGTGCACCACCGAGTAATTCTGTGTGTATTCACAGTGACTCAACACCACCACAATCTAAAACAGACAGAACAAATTTACTGATTGGGCCACTGTGCAATCAGGGCGAGAGAATTTTCAAAACATTAGCTTTAGGAAAGCATTTAGAAGCCATTCTCAGAGTAAAATTAGCAGAAATTAACAGTTTTAGTGCGAAATCTAATTCAGAGTTTGCAAATTTTCGGCTAATTTTCTATTCGTAAATTGGCCGGAAAGGGAGTGTACCAGACCAGCCCTAGGTACGGCACTCTTACATTCTGCATAATTCGAATGGTACAATTTTTATTTTAGACAAAAATTTATTACTGCTGCACTTAAAAGGCATTCTGAGAGTAAAATACACGGTGGGCCACGTTAAGTGTTCCGTGTTTGATCGTTTGTAGCGCGCGACTTTGTGAACGGAGTTCAACAAAATTTCACACAAATGTAGTGCCCAGGTACTTGATCTCTGCCAATTTTCAGCTGTGTCCGTTGGTTGAGAGTGAGTCTCTGAACGGTTCGAGTTTGAGTATTCAGACCCCTAAATTGAAACTCTGGCGTGGACGGTTGAATGTTGGTGCAGTAATATATCTCGATAGGTTGTGACCACCGCAAAGGATTTTCCGATTTGACGTTCCAGGCTGCTCGAGATATTGCTTTCTGAAAATTGGTCTTCTTAACTATATTTCGAAATCGAATTTCTAACGCACTAGTAGGAGTTGGGGCCTAAAAATTGGGGCTTTTACCTAGCTTTTCGAGTATTTGATCATTGATTCTTAAAGTACTCGAAAAAGTTAGATAAAAACCCATTTTAAGCCCTTACTCTTAATAGCTCGTTAGAAATTGGATTTCGAAATTTTGGTCCCATAGTTAAGAAGATCAATTTTCAGAAGGCAATATCTCGAGCCTGGGACATCAAATCGGAAAATCCTTTGCGGTGGTCACCACTAGTGCTACACCAACATTCAGCCCTCCACGCCAAAGTTTCAATTTTTGGTCTGAATAGGGCTAAGCGCCAAGTCTCGATCGAATCAGATACTGACTCTTCAAAGGTCAGTTTCACATGCTGGAGATATTCTGCACGATTTTCAAGCGTTCTGTTCTGTGGCTAAACTGGATTTACGACGCCAGTCAGTTCAGCAAAAGCGATAAAGAAAGAGGGGAGGGGAAAATTACTGAAAGCGAGCGCATGCACATACACACGCGCGCGCACGTCCTACAGTACGATTCATCAAGGCATCTAAGTTACGCCATACATTTGTGTGACATTTTGTTGAATTCAGTTCACATAGTGGCGCGCTGCAAACGATCGGAGGTGGAACGCTTAGCGTGACCCACCCTGTAGATACATAATGTACTGGCTTTTCTGCCGTGCCAAATTGATGAGCGAACGGCTAACCTGTCTGTGCAGCGGCGGAACGCAGTCGTACATCATTAGTTCTCCTCTAGTGCTGGTAACGTTCTGCGATTGCGTGCAGTCGCAGGCCACTTGCACGAAGGCGTTTGTAGTCAGGTTTTCCACTACCAACACCAAGCCGCCGTATCCCTTAGCCAAATAGTAAGTGCCTACTCCGGCCATGCCCGAGTTTCTGCGCGTTCCTTTGCTGAGACAGACTTGAATCAATGCGTCTGCCAAACTCAACGGATTCGGAGACAGACGATCCACAACAACCGGCTTAGAACTGTGGATGGAGAGCAATCCGTGCGGCAACTCTCGGTTTCGTAGGGTCATGCCCCAGTGATTGAAGGCACAGCTGAATACAAGGTAGACCCCCGGACTGTACACATGGTCGCAACTGAGAGACGACACTACTTTGCGTCCGCTAGTTGTTGTGTACCCTCCAACCATACCTACAAATACACACATGAAACACCCTTGTCAGACAAACAAGGTTGGCAATCTAATCGCACACACGCCCAGGTACACACAGGTCGATGTACATCTTCGAGCGATCTTTTCATGCCACACTTGCTATAGTAGCCACACATTCCTCTTTTCGCAACGGTCGGTTTGATATTGATAAAGCGAAAAACAAAAACCTACAGTTCCGACAGAGTCAAACTCATACATGGGCCGGAAAAATCCGGAGGAGGTTTGGAGATTTCGGGGGGGGGGGGCTCCCGGAAAAAAGTCCAAAAACGCCTATTTTGCCTTAAATAAGCCAAAATTTTGTCCCTCTGGGAGGAGGGTCGGGGAGGGAGCGGGGTATGGCCGGCCGAGGGGAGGGGTAAAGCCCCCTTACCCTCCCGCGGCCCATGTATGGTCAAACTGGGCTATTTGATAGAGACCGATACCTACGGATCTTGGAAAATAGTTGGTCATTGGGTAGCAGAACTGCGAAAGAGGCTGAGGGGGTTGACACCCCTCAGGCTCTGACACCCCCCTCAGGCCGCCGCTACCCCCTCAGGAATTTTTAGGAAGAATTTCGTATAGAAAATTATGATAAAGGTATGCCTGGATTAGGTGAAAATGAGCTCAGAATAGCTTATTTTAACCTATTTTAGCGAAAAATAAGCCTACCTAAAAACCTTGATTTTAGTAAAAAATCGGAGTTTTTGGCTTTTACCATCCCCTCAACGCCATCAGCCGCCGCTACCCCCTCAGGATTTGAAAACTTACCACCCCTCGGCCGAAAGAAATGCTAGCCCATGTCTGTTGTAAGGCTTTTTCAATTTGCCAGAATAAGGTTGTAGCGTAAGAGTAAAAACAGGCTTACCGTCTGTTCTGCCCTCAGCCACCACCGCAAGCAACAGATCCAATTGTGCGTGTTTCTTGTCCGAAGTCTCCGACCGATAACCTTGTTGGTATAAAGTCAATTCAACTTCGGTCGTTTCAACAACAGTAATCCGAGTAACACGAAACAGCTCCTGAGCTATGTGAGGTGGGAACACCAAAGAAACGCGTCGTTCGTACCAGTCATTGCGCACTTTACAAATGTCCACCGAATCGAAATAACTGAAATGCATCATTCTTCATGCGGTAAACACGCGAATAAAGAAAACAGTGAATACGTACTGGCAAAATTCTTCAAAAGGCATCCAAAAAACGCCCGGCTTAGGTCCATCCGACATAAGCTGCTTTATGAGCTCAGCGGTCCACAGTTCAGATCGGTCGGACCAGGCCCCGTTCCAGACGTACTGACCCCACGGATTTCGCAGACGCACTAGCCGCAGGCCGTTCACTTCTTTCACGCTCAGAACCGAATAGGCGTGACGAGGACAGAGACCGACACGTTCGAACACCTAAAGAAGATGGTCTGATGGCCGGTACTGAATGGAAAGAAGAAACGAACCCGATCATCGATTTGCAGCGAGCCAGCGCCGCACGAGCAACCCATGAGGAAACCGGCCTCGAAGCTGCTTAAAAGACGTGCCCATAACATGTTGACGTCGTAAATTTCGTCTCCAGTTATGGAATCGTTTGGATCGTAAGACACAGCTGCAATATCCTATGTCCACCATGTTTAATAGGGACGACGCTCCACAGACCACCGTTAACATAAAGAGATTCGGCCTTTTAACTTACTCTCAAGAGACAAAACTTGGCAGGGTGCGCCGGTTAGAATTGCCAACCCTTCAATTGAGCGACCAGCATTGAGAGCGGCGTAACTCCCGAATACTTTAGCCAGCGCTTTTTCGATTAACGGTACCCACAGCTAAAATATCGCCGTCAAACAGAGACAGAAAGAGTTGTCTGGGTAAATACAGGGTGTCCCAAAAAATGACAACTTTTCTTGTCGCTGCCATTTTCGCAAATTTTGACCAAATTGGCTAAAATTTGGTGGACTAGCCTTGACCCAACCCTGAAAAATTCACGAATACGTGAAATTTATTAATTTCAATGCCTATAGAAATAACGCTAAAATGGAAGCTCTTCTTTCTGCTGTAAATTACCCAAACGCTCGCCAAAAGACCTAAAATTTGCAGAAACTCTTGACAACTGTGGTATATTTAAAGTGCTAAATTTTCGTGCATTGACAATGACATGGTCCAGAGAAAATAAGGAATATGACAATGATCTGTTTTTCTGTTCTGTTCATTCAAAAAAGCAGATGTTCACGAATTCCTTATTTTCTCAAAGACCACGTCATGCGTCATTCCCAATGCCTGATTTGATTTTTGCTACAAAAATATCCCACGGTTATGAAGAGTTCCTGTATATTTCAGTTCATTTGGCGAACATTTGCGGAAATGACACCAAAAAGAAAACTTTCGGCTTTAGCGCTATATGCATTGAAATTCACAAATTTCACTTATTCGTGAATTTGTCAGGATTGGGTTTGGGCTGATCCACCAAATTTAGCACACAAAATCTCCCCTATTTTACCACCTATGTTTCAAATTTCAGAAAATTCGGTCAAAATTTCCGGAAATGGCAGCAAAAAGAAATGTTGTCATTTTTGGGACACCTGTACCTGGTTGCGTCTCCCTTCACTGAAAGCAAGATACCGGTCGCGACGGCACGGCAGATTGTCATCAACAAGCAAAACACGCCAACTTCCATCAATGCAAAGACGAATTTGGTAGACACCCCATTTACAGTACTCCTTTGTGACCAATATGCGTTGCAACAGTTCAGGGCGTTCGGATATAACCGCTAATGCCACAAGAAACCAGCAATTTCCCAGCACACCTAAACACACACAATTAACAGCAGCTAACAGCTTTTTCAGACCGTAGTAACTAGAATATCTCCATTCTACCCTTTTGTCTTCTCTCAAACGATTCACTCGACTCAAACCGGTCTATTTCAAATGATGTGGTTCAAATTTTCAACCATTGGTTCGTTAGAAAACGATGGGTGCATGGTGCATATGCGGTTTTGGTACCGGTATGACCGGAAAACTTGGGAAATTGCAAAATCCGAGTTTTATCTGTTTGCCACAACTAAAAATTGATCAATTTCACAGAATTATCTGCTATTGCCGCAACCCACTGTTTTGTTCCAATTTTTCATGTTTTCAAAGTAATACGTAAGCTGAAAAATATCCGATGTCTAACTCCTGCTTGTGAATGAATCATTCAACCGAGGACAAATAAACCAAATGCACAGGGTCCGTAAAAAAACTAGGCTAACACGACTTTACAGGTGAAGTAAACAGAGCGTGTGTCACCAGTAAAGCCTCCTCTTAGCCTTCAGCTTTAGTAGGAATCCGTTTTATTATGAAGTGCACTGGAATAATGAAAAGCCTCTTGTTGATTGCCAAAAGCACTGTTTTGAATTTGAGAGCTTTGAGAGCGAGCATCTCAGCAGGACCTAAGTAGAGTACATTAATAAAAATCTCAGCAATCTTTTAAGAGTTTATTTGTCTTTCATTTAAATAAGATGTATTAAAATCGATTAATATTTGCGGTTGCTACGACGAAAAATCTGCGGGGTTGTTTTTTGACGGACCCTTGTACATTGTTTGGTGCTGATGCATACTGAGATTTGAACGGCACTTCACCTTGCTGTATGTCAGTGGGTTTTGGATCTCGGAAAACAGCCCATCGACACATTTGACCGTCTCGAGTTCTAATGCTTGCCGGGCGCAGCCAAACAGACTTGTCAGCAATGGGAGCAGCCAAAGCGGCTGTGTTCGGCATTAAGAGACCTAAATCACCAATCGACTTGGGTGCCGGCGGGAAACCATCGTCCACAAACGGCTGTTTGTTCGCTCTGCAAAGGCTACGCTAGAAAAGCAGCGTAATACAGTCAAGCACTCAACCACACATGGTCGGGGCAGACATGGGCAAAAAGGGGGCTGATGGGGGTTGGCCCCCAAAGCCTCTGACCTACCACCCCTCAGGAATTTTTTGGAAGAATTTTGTATAGAAAATTATGACAAAATATGCCTGGATTAGGTGTAAATGAGCTTAGAATAGCTTAATTTATATTATTTCAATGAAAAATAAGCCAAAACACCTTGATTTTAGCCAAAAATCGGACTTTTTGGCTTACCACCCCCTCAGGCGCTCCTACCCTCCTCAGCAGACATGGGCAAGGGGGGGGGGCTGAGGGGGGTTGGCCCCCCATCAGGCTCTGATCTACCCCCCCTCAGCCGGCCGCTACCCCCCTCAGGAATTTTTTGGAAGAAGTTTGTATAGAAAATTATGATAAAAATATACCTGGATTAGGTGTAAATGAGCTCAGAATAGCTTATTTTAGCTTATTTTAATGAAAAACAAGCCAAAAAACCTTGATTTTAGCAAAAAATCGGACTTTTTGGCTTACCACCCCCTCAGCCCCCCTCAGGAGCTCCTACCCCCCCCCCCTCAGCCCCCCCTCAGGAATTGAAAATTCTACCCCCCTCAGCCGAAATGCTAGTCCATGTCTGCTCCTCAGGAATTGAAAATTCTACCCGCCTCAGCCGAAATGCTAGCCTATGTGTGGGTGGTGGTGCTATGGTAGCAGCGCCTGACTGCAGAGAAGGGCAAACCGTATTACTCGCAAAACTGTACGATCCTGTGGAAGGCGTCCTGCGCATTTTGCTCATCTTTTCGGCGCTGATCTTCAACGAAAGAAGACGTCTGACGTTGCAACGCAGCCGGAAGCGGACTGTCTGGTTTCTGACCGAGTCCACAGGACGCACAGGCGCTGTCGGTGGCAATGTTGCTTTTAGAACAGCCGCTGCAAGTCCATCCTGAAGCACTTTGCTGCTTCTGAAACCAGCCAATCTACACGGCATAAAAACAATCTGGCATTTACTGGACGTGTTCGCACAGCAGGTGGTTTCGGTCGTGTCGGATTAGCTGAGCCACAAACTCCACATTTGGCTTTTCCGATTTCCTGACGAAGTGTACACTTGGGGCAGTGCCAGAACCGCTTGGCCAAATGACACGAAGGACAGGACAAACTTCGCACAGACACGGGTTTAAGGCACCCATCACAAGGCCAACAATCTAAAACGTTTCCGTCTAATCTACCTGACGTCACAGCACAGGGTTCCTGCTGGTTCGACAATCCGAAATAGCTTGACATTTTCTGACGAGTTCATTAGCGAGCTTCCCAGTGCCAACTGAACTTCTCCTGTGGAGCAACTCATTCGTTTCCATTTCTATTATCCCATGCGGTTACGATCACTTAATTTTATATGGTACCGATACCGCTTAGTATGGTAGCGAAAAGGAAACTTAGGTTGGTGGTTCCATTACCCCGCTCATAGTGGTCGCACCACGTTTTACTGTACCCCTACGAGCGGAGCGGCCACTGTGGTAATGGCACCATCAACATCTAAGACGTTAAATGCCTGATTGTAGGACACATTTTGCCCAATTTTAGTTATGTTAAATCCAATAATGGCCAGACCAATAGGATCCCTGAGGTAATAGAGTGCATTTTCCAAGCTCCGGCAGGTAGAAAGAAAAATTAGAAAAATTTGGCGCGTTCCCTGTTCCGACCTTTTGAAATATAATGAACTGGACTTAAAGTAATATATAGATGTGATGAGGTTAAGTTAAGTTTGGGCTTAGTCCCAAGCTCAGGGTTTTGACTTAGACTAGACGGTTTCAGTAGACATGGGCTAGCATTTTGGCTGAGGGGGTGGTAAGGTAAATATTCAAATCCTGAGGGGGAGCTGAAGGGGGTAGCGACGGCTGAAGGCGGGTTGAGCGGATGGTAAGCCAAAGTCCGATTTTTTTCGTAAAATTAAGATTTTTTGGGCTTATTTTTCGTTAAACATGTTATCAATAAATATAGTTAAAAGAACCAAAAAAGGTCTACATAATTTTCTATTCGGAGCTCATTTACACCTAATCTAGGCATACTTTTATCATAATTTGCTATACAAAATTCTTTCAAAAAATTCTTGAGTGGGATAGCGGCGGTCTGAAGCATACATGGACCGAGGGTTAGCGTGGGGTTTACCCCTCCGGTCGCCGGCCAATACGGTTACGGCGGTTACCAATACGGCTCGGTCGGCTATATCCTATTTTCGCCTGTTAAGGCAAAACAGGCGATTTTTTACGTTTTTCGGGATCCCCCAACGACCCCTCCAGACCAACCTCCGGATTTTTTCGGTCCATGTACGGCCTGAGGGGATCACCCACTCAGCCCCTTTTGCCCATGTCTGGGTTCCAGCAGAGATGGCTTAGCATTTCAGTTGAGGGGAGGTAAATTTTCAAATCCTCAGGGTGCGGTAGCGGCGGCTGATGGCGGGTTGAGGGGATGGTAAGCAAAAAGTCCGATTTTTTACTAAAATCGAAGTTTTTTTGGCATATTTTTCACTAAAATAGGTTAAAATCCTGAGCTCGTTTCGACCTAATTCAGGCATATTGTTATCATAGTTTTCAATCCAAAAATCCTTCAAAAAATTTCTGAGGGGGTAAGTTAGAGCTAGCCAGTATTTGGAGACCGACTGGCTGTACGATAAACCAAAACTGCCAGATAATTAGTAATTTTAGTTCTACCTCTTTTTGTGTACGCTAAGTGTTAAGCAAGACATGTGCGTGCACAAACATTGGTACAACAAAGGTTAAAATAAGAAAGACAGTGTGAAAATGCCATGAGCTTCCCTTTAATCCCTGACAATTTAGAATGCCTATCCAGCAGGAACTCTAGAGCAGACGCAACCTTTCGCCGGAGTGGATGAAACTGAAGGAGAGCCCAATTTCGGCGCGTCGCAAACGCGACATTTGCGATCAGCCGTGCAGTTCTTGAACGAGCACTGGTAACAGTCCCAACCTCGATCGTCTTCTTCCTTCTTGCTCAACTGGTCGCCGTTCCTGGACTTGCCCTTCTTCTCCTCAAACCGTCGCACTTGCACGCGACTGGCGAACGGCTGAGAGTCGCCAGAGCCGGTGGCAGGAGCCACTGCGTCCGGCGAGGTGGAAGGTCGTGGGGCAGAGCAAATTTGGCACTTCTGACCTCCGTGGTTGGCGAACGTGCAGACGACGCAGTTCCAGGGGTCAGTCATCGGTGATGAGAGTTGCGCACAAAGAACAGTAAATAGTAGTTAAGCCAAACAACCCCTCTCAATAATAAGTGCATTCGAATTTCTCCCTATTATGACCTTGGGCCGTCGGTGGGCTGGCTGCGATCGATTTCTGAGCGCCGCTGTCTGTTGCACGTGACGTCACGCGGCTATCGACCAATCAGCAGCGAGTCTTGTTTACTACTCGAACGCTTTTGCTGCAACCACCGCGATAACGTTTCTCTCTCCGACAGCCCCGCTTCTGCTTTCCAATACTTATCAAACGTGCGTCATCGCTTTTGTGCACCGCGGCGACCCCTCCGTCCTGCTCTATTACGCTCTAGGGATGCAATTGCCTTAGAAAACAGTGGATTACGCGCTAGATGAGAGTAGATTGGTTAGTTTTCTTTAATTTAATAGGAACTGGACAGGATAGTTATGATTGATCGACAGGTTTTTATGAAAACGGAGTACAGTCGTGTGTCTCGTTAATCTCTGGACACTATGTGAGTCGAGAGGCTTTGATCGGATGTACAGTCGGTAAAAGATTTCCATAGCCTAGTTTTACCTTTGCAGTTTCTGTCTCCAGCAAAAAGCTTGTCTAGTTTGTGATGACGAACATCGAGATTGATGCTCTCCGGTTAGTGGGACATGCCTGTACAAACCAAAATCATAATATGGTTCGTGAATGATGTCTAGAATAGATAGATCTAATTTGGGTCGGTCTCTGCAAAATCGTCGAAAAATTGCTTCAATTCAGTTCGGACGGATCATAAATGTGACAGGGAATCCGGGGGTCTGCCTCCATTCGACTTAGGCCAAACCCCCCGATCGGGGACCCTCCGACAGATTTTTTCCGACCCCACTCCGGTTTTTCTGGCAAGTAATTTTTTTAGCAAATTCTTGCAATTTTTTAGTATTTCGGATAATAAAATTGCTGAAATCGCCCGTTAAACAGCACTTTTTAGATGTATTTGAGGCCAAATTAGCGATTTTTTGGACTTTTTAGCCAAAAATTGCGATTTTCAGCGTTTTTACTATCCAAGTTCCTTTTCTAGAATTTTGGCTTAGAGCCCCCGACCCTCTGCCCTTTTCCCCTCCCACCCCCGCGTATGACCTGTTTGTATGTATATATATATATATATTTGTTGTTTAAATTTATTCCAAGTCTAACCAAGGAACAAGACACTGTTTACACTAATGTGCCCTTCGACACAGTGCCCGAGGATATATCCAGACATGGGCAAAGGGGGGGGCTGAGGGGGGTTGGCCTCCCTCAGGCTCTGACCAAACCCCCCCACTCAGCCGGCCGCTATCCCCTCAGAGGAATTTTTTGGAAGGGAATTTTTTGGTATGGAAAATTATGATTAAAATATGCCTGAATTAGGTGTAAATGAGTTCAGAATAGCATATTTTAACTTATTGTAATGAAAAATATGCCAACAAACCTTGATTTTAGCCAAAAATCGGAATTTTTGTCTTGCCACCCCCTCAACCCCGCTCAGGCGCTCCTACCCTCCTCAGCCCTCCCTCAGGATTTGAAAATTCTGCCCATGTCTGTATACATCTACTGTTATGATTGTTGCGGTACTGTTCTGTTGGTTGCTTTTTACCTGTTCTCTGCAAGTCTGGCCTTTCGACGCTACATTTATCTCAAAATTGAGGTTTTTTAACTGCACCAGACTATCAGTTAAAAATATTCTTCAAAAGTCGATCT